>JAYMFT010327056.1:0-23341 GCA_038088735.1 Panulirus argus
ACCTCCTGTCGCGCATCGATACACACACACACACACACACACACGTGTGTTCTCTTCTCTCTCTCTCTCTATCACCAATATAAGGTCTGTGGGTTAGTGTCATTATCTTCATCTCTCAAAAAGGCTTTTTTTGGAGTCGACAGTGGTCTTTGGAATTCTGTCCTCACTTTTACCCACTCTTTCGTATGTCTCTCACATCTCATAGTCTGACTGACGGTAGGTAGTTAATGCTTCCCTTCCAAACAGCCCCCTGTCATGTTTGATATCTTTAGAGTGGGGGGGGGGGATGACACTAATCGAGGCGTTCAAGCTAGACTTGCTGGCGGCGCTACGTCTCTCTCTCTCTCTGTCTCTCTCTCTCTCTCTCTCTCTCCCTTTTGGAGAGCCCTTTGAAGTCTTGTCGTTAATTGAGACCCGAAGAGAGTAGCAGTTTAATTACTTACTCTGTAGTTAAGACACACACACACAAAAAAAAAAGTTTGTTCTCACATTTACACAATGGAAGGAAAGCGGAGGCCATATAGAAATACCCACTAGTCATCATATCTCTTTAAAGGAAAAAAAAAAAAAAGAAAACGATCTAAAGGCATATCTCTTCCCCAGTAAGTCGAGCTTACGTCACACTTTATAGAAATAGCAAACGTTTAGACAAATCTCTTTCTCTCCGACTGTGAGTAAAGGAAACGTTGAACGCAGCAGGTATCTTCACAATATATAGAGAGTGATGACTTTAACTGCAGGGAGCATCCTGTTTCCTGTAACTCTGACTCGGGAAAAGTCACGGTGCCTTTTTTTTTTTTTCTTTTTTTTTCCACCACTCTCGCCACGGGCACTAATACGTCTTTGCAAAAGAAGCGGAAAAAAAAAAATGTCCTTTGGGGATGTTGGGATTAGCACGAGTCTTCGTAATGAGTTGTCTGCGACGGAACATTGAGCTGCTCTCTTCGGGAAATAAAAGATACTTGGAATACCTTCCTTTTACGCTCATTTGGTTGGCAGGACATGTTGTTGGATACTATCACAGGGGAAACGCTAGACTCGCATGGGGGAGTGCCAGTTTTCTTTTTAGAATCGTCAATGTGTATGCATTTTGGGAAGCGTCGGATCCCGGCTACAGGCGTTGGTGTTGGAGTGACGGCTGGCGCTGTTGGAGGTTAGGTTAGTGATGGAGAGAAGGAACGAGGGAGATTGTCAGAGAAAAACCGGGTTGGAGGGGAGGAGGAGGAGGAGGAGGAGTAGTAGTTACTAGTCTGTTGGGGTAAGTGAGGGGTATCGAAGGAGTATATATATATATATATATATATATATATATATATCGTTGAAACCAAAAAGAGAAAAGAGAATTTAGAGTACAACTTGTCCACTCTCATAAGTGTGCCCTTACCTCAGAGTGCCCAAGAGTGCCGTAATGGCTCCGCTAATGACATTACGACTTGAACAAATTATACGTGACGTTTCTCTCAGCGCGTCGCCCACACACAGAGTTGATTCATTTTTATATCAACATTTGTGGTGAGGTCCATAGCCCGAGCGGACGAATGGCGTCATATTCTTCCGTAAGTCTGCCTGGATCCAGGTTTGCCCCAGACACCTCATGTGAGTGTCTCGCTTGCCGCTGGGGGGGAAGCAAAAGCGTCTCGTACGTCTTAATTTTTTTTTTCTTTATGTTAGCTGAGACGGCACGGGCACCTACGGCCCTAATCAAGGCCATCCCGTTTTATCGACCAACCCTTAGGGGTGGATGAACAGCTGGGTTGACTGTGGACCGACTGCCGCAACCAGGATTCGAAGCTCTGCGCTCGACCCAGGGCGGCCCGTGAATGCGTCACGGTCAGAGACGCTAACCGCTACACCACGGAGGTAAAGAACTTGAGAATGACCGCGTATCGCGGGTTTTACTCTTAATCAACCTTAACAAGTCCTTGAGAACGGACCTTACGTGAATAATGAATGTGTCAGAATTGTGAATAATGGTGAAAGTAGTGACAGCTTTCGTAAACACGACGAAATAAACCGTCGTAAAGCGATTGGGTGACATATATCGACATTATGGAAAGTTAGACAACATAGAATATTATATCTCAAAATACAGTGGAGGGTAATACTCCTGAAGGGTAATTAGATATTTATCCGAGTTAATGATGTAACGGGTCTGTGTCCACAGGGCATTGAGATGAAAAATCCTACTCTTTTAATATGAAAAATAAAACTCCGTAATTATTGTGACGGTCATTAACAAATAGATAAAAACTATATGACATTATGACCCCAAACCCCTCCAATGGGAGGGTCGCAACACTAAGGCGGGCCTCCAATCCACAGCATTAAGGAAAATGTTGAACTAACACAGATAATACATAACTAGCAAATTAACGAAACATCGGAGCATTTGATTTACGCATCGCATACATCGTGCGATATGATTTACAATAGTGCGTTCGTTCGCAACCTTTGCCTTAGGGATTAGTCGAGGAAAGGGATAATGCCAACAAAATAAAAACGCTAAGAATCAATAACCGTAAGTAGGAAATTATATGTTGAAAAGTTATGAGTAGAGAAGAAAGTATATGACATGATTTCAAATAAGTAGTCAGTATATATAGATATATATATATATATATATATATATATATATATATATATATAACCACTTAGAAAAATTAAACACGTTAAGTCCCAAGTGCACTTTCGTGCAACTTCATCGTGTGATTACTAGAGCTCTGGTTTTGACAACTTAATAATAATTCACCATTTACGGTTCTCGCAACTCAAAAAAAAAAAAATATATAAAAGAAAATAGAGACATTGTGAAGGGACTGAATGAAACATCGACGTAAAAGGAGAGAAAATTCGGGGAACGATCGTTACCTTGTACCGGGCTGTTGAAACGCTTGACAATTTGTCGTTTCATTCCCATGTTCCCGGGGATTATTGCCGCGATTTTGTCATTAAATTCTGCCTCTGAGAGGGAAGGAAACGTGCCACTATCCCAGCACCTTCTGGAAATGTACCTGAGGCGCTGATGAATTTAAAAGTTAATATGATACACACACACACACACACACACACACACACACACACACACGTACAAAAATATGAAAAGACACGTAGCATAGACACAACACCCGAATAAAACAGACGTCCCTGTGCATTGTATGAAAGCTACTGAGAGCGATGACAGAGCTCTCAAAGATAGAATTTTAATGTTTCCTAAAAGCCATTGTTTGAAAAGCCGATTTATTCTGAAGCGAATGGTATTGTATCAACTTTATATATTTTCTTTTTTTTTTGGGGAGAAAGGGTTTAGAACTTCGCTGAGAGAGAGAGAGAGAGAGAGAGAGAGAGAGAGAGAGAGAGAGACCGTAAGTTCGCCTGTGTAGTTAACAATGGCTTCATCGTAGGATTGATACCAGGACCTGTTTCCCTATGTTGGTTGTTCAGTCCTGAAGAAACGCTTAGGACGCATCAGCGCGCGCGTGCGGGTTTCCTCCCTAGTCCACCCACAGCTGCCGGACGCTCCTGATGACTACTTCCGAGCACGAACGAGGCTTCGCCTCTAAAGATGCCATGACACAGAGCTGGGAACTTCTAGTTCGACTCTTGGTCGCAACCCATTTCACGGCCTTGCATCATTGCACACACTTGCACAGGCACGCATAGCGCGCGCGTGTGTGTATGTGTGTGTGTGTGTGTGTGTGTGCGTACACATACTGGTGTAAAGATATGATACATAAAACAAGTTTAACAGACGGGGCAACTCGAGGCAAAATTCTCACCTCGTAAAGTATTAGTAGTAATCTAACACACACACACACACAAATACACACACACTTATCTATATATCTATCCCCCTGTGGACAGCCCTTTCCTTCTCAAACCAGCTATACCCCAGAGTCACTGGTATCGAGGTTTTCCCCAGTATATGGGGTATATCCTTACCCCAGACATGCACTTGGCTTCATCCACTTGTTTATATGGCTCCTGCTCGGTACACAGGCTCGACTCCCGCCCGTCGAGAGCGTGTAAACTGTCCTGGCCTAACGGGACGTGACCAGGCGTCCAATTGTCTGCTGTAATTGGGTTGAAACAACAGCCCTTTGCCCCAGGCTGATACCAGGCCTCACGTCTTTTGATAGAAGCGAGTCAGCTCTATTCTTCCTTTCCGACTGATACCGTCTTTACTCCGTGGTCTGTAATGGTGGTGAAGATGAATGACAAAATGCAATGAGATGTGTGAAAAGGAGAGATGGACATTCAACCTTAGATTGGTTCATAAAACAAGCTGCTACTGTGAGCATATCTCAGATGTTGCATGATGTTGACCACGGAGTTCTTGGATGATGCTTTAAGTTACAAGATGATAATAGGAAGATCTTCTTGAATGAAATACATCAACACGTTTGAAGGCTATGGAATGCCATATGCAACACCACACGTCGTCGTATGTCTCACGGAAGCTGTCCAGGTCTCTGGTGGAGTCGCTTGAAGGGACGAAATCCTTAATGAACCGAAAGGCAAAGCCCACCAGCAGAAAATTAGGACCTTGAGGACATACGGCGTCATGAGGCTTATGTCGACATGTCACAAAAGCGTTATGATATCCTTTTTACAGTCTGTAATTCCACCGCCATCATTTGCTCTCATTGCTTCTCTCTCTCTCTCAACCTGCTGATTCTCTCTGAGCTAGCCGTGCTTTTTCTTCTCTCTCTCTCTCTCTCTCTCTCTCTCCCTCTCTCTCTCTCTCTCTCTCTCCGCCTTACTTTCACGGGAGATTAAATTTCGGATTGCTGCTCTTCGTGGAGGACGCCTCGTGCATGTGTCATCAGCTGGTGCGTCGGGAGGCCAGGCAGCGGCAGGCGTAGCCGGACTGGACTGGACGAAGGAGGAGGAAGACACGTGTCCACCAACACCTGTGGACCAGACCAGAGTATACCTGGTACAGCTGATGGTCTGGTCCAACAAGACCCGTGGACCAGACCAGAGTATGCCAACGCTATTGGCAGACCATAGCCACAAGCATATATATATATATATATATATATATATATATATATATATATATATATTGCTCCAAACGACGAAATTAGAATCCCGAAATGTAAAAGCAATCAGCTCGTGAGATTGTTTGTTCTGCTCGCAATACTGGAAATGTACATTTTAATGGGAGTCATGTGTGTTCGCTTATATGTACATAGAATATGTGTATTTACGCACATTTCTAGAATGATTGTTTAATTAATTTTTCATGTATATACGTGATTATAACTGTTTATTCCCTGCGTGTTATAAGACAGACGAACAGACGCCTTTTCATCTGAAGCCTCTTCTCCCATCTGACTCGATCCAAGAAGAGTGTGTGGCTTCAGTAATTTACTTAATTCGTCCCTTCATCACATACCTGGCGCTTTCAGCAATAAAAGGTAAATGGAGCCATTAGCTCTGCATTGTTTTTAGGAAATTCTATGCAGTCTCGTCGGCAATGTAGTATTTCAAATGTGTTGTTTTATGTATCCGTCATATGTAGTCAGAAGATAGCAGTTTTATCATATACATATTCTTTTATACATATTCACCATTCCCCACGTTGGAGAGGTAGCGTCAAGAACATTTCCCGGGTCCATCTTTCCTCTTCAGCTGATACCTGATCACACCTCCTCCCTCTCAGGCAAGCGTTAAGTCACTTGAGCTCAGGACAGTCCTAGCTATTCGCTTGTAAGTCACCACACAAGGGCACTCGGCAGATATGCAAATTAAGGTCAGCCTCTGTACATATACAGAGAATCTCCTGATACTTCGGAGGTGTGTTTGGGTTGAAGCCAACGTGTGTGTACATTAGAAGGAGAGCCACGCACATATATATACAAGCTGCAGTGTCATACGTAACTAGGAAGGGTATTCAGCAAGGCAAGACGGGGATAAGTGACTAGACAATACACTGAGCAAAATTCCCATAAACAGAACTATGTAAAATAATCATGGACCCGAAGGGAGATCAGATTATGCAATGACACAGCCAAAGTTTGCAAGTTAGATCTCTAGATCTGTGTTGCAGACAAGGTTCGTCTTGGCAAAAGCATTGTAAACTAGCGAAGACAATTTCGACTGTGTACTGGGGTGTGTGGAACCTGTGTACTGGGAAAGACACCACAGACACCATTTCCCAAGACGAGGATAAGTTCAGTGTGAGAGGAACTTTGACACATAGATATAGAGAATCCAACTCTATGATTAAGCAAAAAGACTCGCCTAAGTACAGACTTGGTGTACAGACAAGGTGTTGGACATGAAGAGAACGCTTCGCATTCCAAGGGTGATTAATATTATCTCTCTGCCAGTGTAATGAGAACCAAAAATTTCTTATATCATTACAGGCGAATTTGTATTTCTTAAACATTTAAAATGGTCACTGTGGAGTCTTCAGCAAAATGATCTTGCATTAGAATCAAGATACTCTGTATGTGTATGTGTGTGTGTGTGTGTGTGTGTGTGTGTGTGTGTGTGAGAGTGTCTGTGTGTGTGTGAGTGTTATTTTGTGTAGAATGAATTCAAAGCCTACTCAGCGAGTTGATACTGATCAGTAACTAGTGCAAGAAAAAAAATCTTTAAGTGGAAACAGCACGTGCGTTTTTCTTAAGGCCAGAAATATACCATATAAACATAAAAGAACATCGTCTATAACCTTTTCTTTTTTCGAGCAGAACAAACACCTGCAGCCTCACACACACACACACACACACACACACACCAATCATTGGCCCGAATATGTGAAGTCCTTCGCGTGTGCAAGTCCCCTCTATACCCTCACTAGTAGTTGAGCAGGACCGTATAATCAACGGTTATGGCTACCATTATCTAGGCATGTGATATCTTTAGGGGAGAGAGAGAGAGAGAGGGGGGGGGAGGGAGGGAGAGAGAGAGACGTGGGGAAAAGGGGGAGGAGGGGAGGAACCCCCTTGAAGCGTCTCCTGGGCCGGGTAAACGGCCGTATACCACGGCCCCGTTATTGCTTTACAAGGACAACTGTATGTTCTGGTTGGGAGCAGCAGCAGCAGCAGCAGCACCCACAACCACACGACCAGGATACGTGTTTGCCCCTTCGCCTCATCGCAGCGCTATATAAGTACGACATTCTCCTCCTCCAGCATTTGCCCGTCACGACAAGAATTCATTGTAATGTATTTTGAGTGATATGGAGAGGGGGGACTGAGCATGCAGGAGGGTGAAAGGCGTGCACGGGATAGGATGAATCGGAGCGATGTGGTATACAGGGATCGACGTGCCGTCGATGGACTGAACCAGGGACTATTTGACTTATAAAACCATCTTGCCCTAAATTGAGTTTGCGAGGAATATCAACAGTTTGTTGAAAGACTGTGATAATACAAGATGTAAGAAAAAGAAAAAATTGTAAAAGAGAATTGTACCGAACTTCGCGAAAATGACATAAAATATTAAGAGGTTCACTTGTCCCATTGCGAGGAAGGAAAAAAGAAATATATATATTCTCAAATCAGAACATTTGCTGCCCAGTCTTGGGAGACCCCTTCGAGGTAGGAAAATGTAAACAGGACAAAATCCCAGAAAAAGTTTTTCCCCTCACTTCGGGGAGATTAATAGTATGTCACTTTGATGGTCCGAGCTCTTAAATCTTCCGGCAGCGGACGTTAGAGGCGAGATTCCTCTTGTCGGCTCCTTGTACCTTGACCTTGTAAGTCAAGTGTTGATACGCGTCTGGGAGATATATTGACGTTCTCGTGTGGAGGGCAGTGACCACCACCACCTCCTACTCCTCCTCCTCCTCCTCCTCTTCCTCCTCTTCCGTCATCCTCCTTCAAGGGGTTGCCATGTTGGAGCTCTCTCCTAGCTGTGTTGGAGCTCTGTCCTCGCTGGCTTGGCTATCCCTAGAGCCTTGACGCTCCATCCTTGTTATGTTTGTGTTTTGTCCCTGCTATGTTGGTTCTCTGTCCCTCCTACGTTGGCGCTTTGTTCCTTGCTATGTTGGCGCTATTCAACGGCCATGCTAGTTCTCTCTGCTGTGTTGGTGTCCTGTCCCTGCTCCTTATCGGTTTTATTTTGTAGTCTTGTTGGCGTCAGCTGAAAATAACGAAATACTGACATTCATGATTAGTAGTAGGGTAAGAAGTTTATACATTTCAGTCGTCTTAAAAGTATGATTTTCATTTATTTTGACGTTTAGCTCTTAGAACAATAAAACTTGTTCTCATTTACACACTTCGGCAATGAGATGTTTCCCTCAAAGGCTTTAGAATTCACCCCTCAGGAACGAGACCACGTTGATGAGATACTCCCAAGACGAGACCATGGGTATAAATATACCCATTCGACAGAGCGTAACGTCCAAGATTCTACCGGGTGGGTGGATTGGGTGGCTTGTGGGGTGGAGGAGGGGGGAGGGGGGAACATGAGGAGGAGGAGGAGGAGGAGGAGGAGGAGGAGGAGGAGGGGGAAGAGGAGGAGCTACTGCTCCGCAAAAGTATCGAGTCTAATTGGTGGTCGTCGGGAGCTTGTGGAAGATCAAAGTGATGCAGCTGCACAAAGAGGGTGGGGGGGAAGAAGCATCGCAGGGGAACCGTGGGTGACCCCCAAGGGGAGAAGTTGAGGCCGTTGTGGAATTGTTTGCCTAGTTCTTTGGACGCCAGGACGCTGGAAACATCATATACAGCGAAGGAGTAGATGGCGTGGTAGGGGAGGAGCCTGCCTTCCCCCCGAGAATGGACTGTTTGCAAAGACTCGCCCTCTGCCTGTTTATGTTTTTGTAGTTGTTGCTCTCTCTCTTTCTCTCCCACTCTCTCTCTCTCTCTCTCTCTCTCTCTCTCTCTCTCTCTATCTATCTATCTATCTATCTATCTATCTATCTATCTATCTATCTATACTGAAGCAAGTCCTCCAACATAGCAATACTGACGCAAGTCTTCCAACACAGCACTACTGACACGAGCCTTCCAACACAGCAATACTGACACAAGTCTTCCAATACAGCAATACTGACACAAGCCTTCCAACACAGCAATATTGAAGCAAGTCCTGCAACTCAGGAATACTGACACAAGTCTTCCAACACAGCAATACTGACACAAAGCCTTCAACACAGCAATACTGAAGCAAGTCCTTGAATTCAGGAATACTGATAAGTCAGACAAACACAGCATTACTGATATTAAGCCCTCAAATACAGCAATACTGATATTAAGCCCTCAAACACAGCAATACTGATACAATTCCTCCAACACAGCAGTATTGACAACAGACCTCCAATACAGAAGTATTGACATAAGTCCTCCAACTCGGTAATGCTGACACAAGTCCTCCAAGACAGTAATAGTGTCACAATTTCACCAGGACAAAAATATTGACACAACTCGCCAGCCGAGGAGAGGACCTAAAAACGAATCATATTGACATTGTTCCTTATGGGATACGAAGACGTGATTCGGTCTCTTGTATGTTGACGAGCAGCTCCGAACGACCAGCAGACTAACTATTTTTCATGTTGAAAGCTCCAGTCACATCAAGGCCGGGCCATAATATAGAGAGAATTAAGAAAAGAAAAAAAAAAAGAGGAGGGAGAGTGTTTACGAATTTTTGAGAAAGTGAAAGACCTGTCTCTTAAAATGAGCCAGGTCATAAGTTATTGGGAAAGACACGAGAAGATAGAGAGTGAGTTCCAAAGCTTCGACGCGTAGGGAAAGGAGCAGTTATCAAAGCGGCCCACCCTTGAGTTGCCAATGGCCACACAATAATCATGGAAACTACTCTTTGTTTTCCAAGTATCATTATTTCCATTAGTCACGAAGTGATACAGGTTATCATGATGTAGAAAGCAAATCATGACTTCTGTACAGAGGGATCTGATGTCTACAGCTCAGTCGCTTGAGTCTGTTCATAACTTCTTGTGCCATCCGTTTTCTATATTCGTATCTACATTTCGGATTGGAGATACACTGTTTCCCGATTTCTTTGATTTATTTGCTATTTCATTCTCTTTTTTCCATACATTTCCTGTCTTAATCTTCGCTGCCATTCTATTTTCTATTTATGATATATGACTATGCCTTTCTGTTCTTGAATTATCTTCTCTAACTACGAATGTCTTTGATAATTCCTCGTTTCTTCCCATACGTTCTTGGAAAGCAACACCCCTTCATTCCTCAGGATTCTGTTCGAATCCTCAAGTTTCATTGACGTCATCGCCGTTAAGTGTGCAAGGCATATAACAACGACACAAAGCGAGTTCGGATGTGTTCCCGTAAGCGTAGTCTCGCGCAACCGTTGCCACTCTTCAGTATCCGAACTGAGGACTCGTCTCACTAGCTACTCGAAGCGGACTTAACTCAGTTTGTGGTCATGGGTCACCTACGTTGTCAATAACATTCATTAGCTCGCCAGATAAACCTATGCAAGTATTTAAAGAAAAAAAAATAGAGAGTCGGTCATTTAAATGCGTTGTTTTAGGGTTCATTTAAACCTTCAGCTTTTTCTGTTTGCTGTGTATTTTGCGCTATGACTCGTATGGTAATTGTCTATTGTTAAATTTACATTTGTTTTAACGTTTATAATTCTCCCTTCTTTTTTTTCTTACTTCTTATATTTTATTCTTTTAAACACTCCATGCTGTTCACTGACTTAGTCCACACGGCCCTTCCACCTGAACATCCGCATTAAACTCCACATTGACCATTCAAATCACACTTATAATACGTCGACATTTCACACTGCCTCTCAACCCCTCGAGTCCGCTGCAACCCTCACACTCGTCTGATTCGCATCTCCGTTCAAAACCGTCTCGAGAACATAGCTTCCAAAATCTATATTCCGGTTTGCCAGTCTCCAGACGCCTGTGGACTGGGAGGTACAGGGCCTAGGGTCTCTCCAGCAGCTAAGATCCTGATATCTCCGAGTCTTGGCTTCCTCCCCCAGCTAAACCCTCAGACCTGCAGCTATAAAAACCTTTACTTTTAGGTACACTGAAAGCTTTTTCCTGCTTTTGGTCGAGTATGCTGAGTATATTCATGATTATATAACTATCATACAAGCCCAGGACCTCTTCCATGGGGCATCTACCTACAGGTCCTGGAAGAAGTTGCCCTCCAGCAGGAAGCATGAAGGTCCTGGACAAAGAAGCTGCATTTCCGCCCATTGCGTCTGCTGACGATGATAAGAATCCATCCGAAGGTGACGACGTCGCTCTTGCAACGTAACCACTCGTAGATATGGAGATAAAAATTCAATGCAATGCAGCAATCTATAATCGGAAGGAGGGAGAAACAAAATCTCTTAAAAGATATTCCCTAATCTTTTTACTGCTCGCATGAGACACACATAGAGGCATGAATAGCCACACGTTATACCTTGCGGTACATCAGTTTATTCTCGGTGGTAAAACTACAAAGAAAAAAAATCTCTGGAAAACATTTTTTTTTTAATCCCTTTTTGCCACTGACGTAAGACGCAAGGGGCTTAAGAACTCCTCTTGACTGTGACGAAGCGATAAGAAGTTTGCCTTCCCGTTCCTTCTCGAAATCTATTCAAAACCTTTTTTTCTTTTTTCATACACGCTCGACCGACCATATATATCATCTCTATTATCGATCCCTCACCCGCATCATTAGCGAATAGCGAGAATATTTTACTTTCGTGAGTGTGGAAGTGATTTATGATTCCTTTTCTTAAAAGTGTCATGATGCTGGATGGTTAGGTTGGGTGGTTTGGGTTTGAGGCATTTCAATTGTCGCCACGGTCGTTTAGAGCCGTTGTCTTCAAGGTCATATAACAGGCGAAGAGATTATATGATTTGTCCGGGTATCATCTCATAAATACGTATTTGTGTTTTGGTTTATATGTTTTCTCCCTCCTCTCTCTCTCTCAACAGCGTTTCATAGTTCCTCATTTGTGAGTCAGTTAGACTCCTTAAATATTCATTTACTCCTGATGACTTTCAGGGCACTTTTAGGAATCGTCTGATTTCTTTTTCTTTACGTAGTTCTTTTCAGCGTTCCTCTGTTCCGCCTCTCTTATCCTCTGCAGTCACTCATTTTCAACCTTTATTTTCCAAACTCTGGCCCTTTTGTGGCGTTGCTCGTATAATTCCCTAAATCCTCTCGCTTTCTCGTATCTTTTAACGAAACGCGTGTGTGTGTGTCTCTCTCTCTTTTTATAGCACTCCATCTCTGTCTTGAACTAAAGTTACCCATATCCCTTCTCCAGTGTACAATATTTCACAGGACATTTAGTCATATATCATGATTTCAGAGCCCCATTTCTCGGTTTATATTCCCGTAGAATTTTTTTGCTTTTGAGTCGTTCATGAAAGAAACCTGATACATGCAAATTAGATATTTATCACCTCATCTTCTCTGGTAATCAGCTGTCGTAAAAGTGATGCAAGTTGTACAGAAACTCAACCTGATTAGCATAAAAAGTCAAATGTCTTAGTAAACAATGTATGTAAAAATCCTTTAAATATTTGAGGAACTTTATGGTCTTTTAACAATTTGTCTTTAGGAATATCTTACCAGGATATTGATCTAGGAGGTCTTCTCCAACAGTGTGGTCTTCAGTGGTTTTTGGCCCCGTAATAATAATCTTTCCCCCATCGCTTCGGGAAGATTTACGGGCCCTATCATAGGCCACTACTGTCCCGTGGAGGAGGGGACTATGTGACGTACAATGGTTACAGACGATCGTTGTATCCCCGGAACCACAGACGAGCGACTTGACGTATGAGGCAGCAATGCCACTATGCTGGCCCGGGTTCTGGGCCGGGAGGAGAGGCCGTAGCCACAATTTGTGTCATAATGATTACCCAGCTAATGACACATTGATGTGGCATTGTGTCACTGTTGCCCGGAGCTGATGTGGGTGGCGGATAGCCACTTGCGGTGGGCGGCAGTAGGCAAGGGCCATGGGCGGCTGTCACTCATTCCTGCAATATAGGAACACGGTTCAAGAAATGAGTGACTCTTCATGAGGAGGTCCACATTTGCTCCCTCATTGTGTCAGGGATAGGCATGGATGAGATGACAGTGTGTCAAAAGTCGACACGCCTGGTGTCATTTTCTTGACACTGTGTCATATATTGAGATCAGGTACGGATGGTTTGTTTCACCGTGTCAAAGTGAGTCATGAACATATTATAAAGACCAGGTATGTTGGGTTTGACTGTGTGTGTGTGTGTCTGTCTGTCTGTCTGTCTGTCTGTCTGTTTTTCTGTCTGTCTGTCTGTCTGTCTTTAGGTCAAAAGCAGATGTAACATTACAGCCAGAATGTCATACTAATGTCATTTATATATTTAGATTTTACCCGAAGGTAATTCTCTTAGGCTACCAACTCCATTGCAGAATTTGCTGCTGTTATGACTCGCGCTGTCGTATGAATATTGACAGCTCCAGCAGAGACTTGTGTTGCGTGCGTTAGGCTTGAGTTGCGTGGGATTTGTGTTGCGCGAGACGTGTTTCCTGAGACTTTTGTTGCGTGAAACTTGTGTGAGACTCTTGGGTTGCGTGAGACGGTGTGTTGTGTGAGACTTGTGTTGCGTGAGACGTGTTGTGTGGGGCTAGTATCGCGTGAGACGTGAGTTTGCACGCGGTTTGCGTTGCGTGAGAAGTGTTTCCTGAGAATTCTGTAGCGTGAAACATGTGCGAGAGACTTGCTTTACGTGAGTGTGTGTTGTGCGAGACGGTGTGTTGTACGGGGCTTGTGTTGTTACGAGGCCTGTCTTGCTTGAGGCTTGTGTTCTACGAGGCCTTTGTTGCGCGTGAGGCGTCAGCTGTGGTGTTGCGCCCGGAGGAAAGAAAAAAAAATTACGCTCTTAAGACCCCTCAAGTGATTTAGTTAAGCACCGGAGGAATGGTCTCATTACGGGCGGTGTGAGGTACTACACAGGGCCTTTAGCGCGTGTCCATCACCTCTATGGCAGCCGTAGCCAGATGCTAACAATCGCTGGTGGCGCACGGGGGTATCTCGTGATGGGGTGGGGGGGGGAGCAACAAACACTCGTACGGCGGTAGTTATGATGCGAGTCTCGCGTCTCTTCACATCTCGCGGTTTGGTAGGACGAGACTCTTGGACGAGCGAGCGCTTCGAGAACTCAGGCGAAAACCGATTTTTTTTTTTTCTTTTTCATCGGAGATCAGGGCGTACGTGATTCCTCTGTGGGTGTAAACGACTACAGAAAAATTGCTTTGTGCGTTGCACACAAGAGACGTGGGGTTCGTGTGGCACGTGTCTTGATACAGAATATTACAAAGGGTCTTGTTATAGGGAGGCAGTGTGGTAGATAACTGTAGTCAGATATCTAGGGATCGTGTCATGTTACCTGGAATTTACGTTATATGCGTAGATTGAGAAACACGTTACTTGGCAATAGTGTTATGCTGTTGCTTGGAATTTTTGTCGTTGTCACTTGGAATCAGAGTCATGTCACTTGGAATCATCGTCACGTCATTTGAAATCAGTGTTATGTCACTTGGAATCACTGTCATGTCAGTTGGAATCAGTCATGTCAATTGGAATTATTGTCATGTCACTTGGAATTACTGTCATGTCACTTAAAAACAGTCATGTCACTTGGGATCAGCATCAAGTCTCTTGGAGTGAGCATCGTACAGCATGAAGTCCAAGTCATGTCATTCGTAATGTCATGTGACGTGCAAAGAATTAATCATTTCTCCTCAGAGGAACAAGTAACGACGAGACCTTGGTAACATGAAACTCTCATTCGCGAGATTGATCCATGATTAATCACTTTTAATCAGAGATTGATCCATGATTAATCACTTTTAATCACATGTCGTGTAAGACCTGCTGACCGACACGCTCCCAGGAACTGCGCTAATATAAATCGAGAGAAAGATTAGTAGGATTATAAACACACAGTCTGTCATAGTCATCGGGTCTAAAGCTGGGATTCCTGTGTCTCCTGAAGGAGAGAGTCGACGCTAGAAACCGCAGGAGCTAACCACGTCGCTAAAATATAAGCGAATGAATAACGACCGGGAAAATTACGGTGCCAAGGAGACCACAGTAGCCTCCGCTGACGTCGCCGTCTTAAAGATGAAGCATTAGTACCGTTGGAGGATCAGCAATGCATAGCGAGCAAGGGAGGAGGAGGAGGAGGAGGGAGGTGTGTGTGTGTGTGTGTGTGTGTGTGTTCGCAGCACGAGGGAGAGAGAGAGAGAGAGAGAGAGAGAGAGAGAGAGAGAAGGCCAACTACATCAAGCCAACCACTTTCATATCCACTGAAATACAAAAATGTTGTCTAAGGAACACTGACACGACTTTGTGACTTGGATTCCACTTTATCATTCAGCTTTAATCATGGGGAAAACATAGATATCTCAGTAGAGTCTCGATTTCTTTTTAAGGGAAGTCAGTTGTTTCTTAAAGTCCTAAACTTTAAAACATATGAGGTTCTGGTATATTCTCTCTACCAGTCACCTCTCTCGCAGTAAAGGTTTGTGTCTGTACGTCTCGATCATCTCCCCATCAGGGTCTCTGAAGACGGACCATAGAACTCTGCTGTCCTCGAACACATACATACATACAAGAGTAGCCAGAGATTCACTGGGCCAACTCCTCTCCTCAGAGCAGGAAGACCTCCCATGTCCTCTCCTCAGTGCAGGCTGACCCCCTTCGTCATTATCCAGAGAAGATCTTTGTAATTGATCCCTTCACTGGCCCAAGCAGACCAGGTGATGTCTTGCCTCAGTGGCGTCGAGACCTCCCCGAGCAATTTGTGAGAGAGATTAATGCCTCTGGCCTCTCGCACACACACACACTGGTGCCAGGACTGAAGACCCCTCCTTCTCCGACAGTCTACCCCGTGTTTAAAAAGGTCCTGTACGTGGTAGGTATTCAGGTCTTGACCATATGCTGAACTTTTTTTCGGTTTTTCATTTAATCTTTTTTAAATTTCTAAGGATTTTGCGGTAAAGATTTTTCTTACCATTTATAAGAATCGTGACTGTTGCCTGAAAATCGATGTTGTTCACTAATAAGGTTGTGGTACGACTCTCATTCATTTTTCACTGAAGTTTGTACAATATAACAGATGAAGAACTGGAGACTCGTGATTCCAGATTTCCAAAATGAATATACTTACTGCATAACCTGAAAAAAAAAAGAATGAAAGAAAAATAAGCATCTCCAATCCTGATACTCGAAAATCAACTCGAATTGTTTGCTTGATTAAAGATTCGTCAAGTCTCCAGGACTCGAAATGTAAACATGAAGAAAATAATTCGGTTTCTGATCCTCCTATATAACTGTGCTTTCACAATAATTCTGTCCTTCAATAATTCACGAGGTTATGTAAAATCAATCACAATGTCTATAAAAGGGATGAAATAACCCTATCAGTTATTCTTTCCCTCGATCAAACTTTTGGGACATGGTTAAAAAAGATAGAACAATTTCCACACAAAATATAGATTTCATATTCTCTACAAAATTTTAACTTCCATGATATATATATATATGGACCTCTGTGGTGTACTGATGAGCGTTCCTGACAGTGACGCATTCATGGGTCGCCCAGGGTCTCTAGCGCGTAGGTTCGAATCCTGGTTGCGGCAGTCTGTCCACAGTCAACCCAGCTGTTCGTCCACCCCTGGGGGTTGGTCGATGAAATGGCTACCTGGCTCAGGCTAGGATATATAGCGTTATTGGGGATGGCCTTGATTAGGGCTTCAGCTGCCCGTACCGTCTCGGTTAACATAAAGAGAAAAGCAAAATCAAGTGTCAATTGTAACCTTAATATCACATACTGTTTGTTATGAATTAGACCCAATCTTTTACATATGACTGTCAGACGTTTTAGGGTTGTGAACCGATGTGTACAATTGTTATATTTCATGCACACTGCCTCCTTAACGTCTCGCTTAACTCCATATCCGGCTCCATTGTCCCTGGGACACGAGTCTCCTCCTCCCTCTCATAATTAGTTTTATCTCGATATTAACCAACATAAAACACCTGGTGATGCAAATGGAAAATGATAGCACCCCAGGCGAAGGGAAAGTTGAGATATGAACGAGTTAATTATCATCAATCTCCAGTAATTATCTTAATAATCAAGGTGATTCATTAACTCAGGAGGAACGAGAGATGCTTCTCAGAGCGAGTTGGGTGGATTAAAGCTACCGAGTGTGAGTGAAATCTGTGATTAGTCTGAGAAGAGCTGTTGCTTGACGCTGTTGACATAGTTCTCGCGCAACGTCTCTAGATCGGTAATAAAAAGATAATCACGCTACTTAATAACAAGATCTATTCAGTTAGATTAACTGTGAGAAAGAATGAGTAATAAATATGCCTCATTATATGCGTAGGAAGAACAAGGATTGGCAAAGCAGGTGTGGAAGTGAGAAAGAACTTTGTGAGTAGCAGGCGTAAGGTGAGGAGCAAGTGTGTTATGAGCAGGTATATGAGGAGCAGGTGTGTTTGGGGTTGTAGGAGATACGGCCCAGTGTGTCATTTTGTGAGAAAACGGTATCACCTCCCAGAGACGTGGGAAGGAAACAGAGAGAACGGTACACAAACAAGAAAATCAAGAGAAAAAGAAAACTGCACGAGGGTTGGTGGCATTCAGTGTCACCCGGAGTCCGAAGCCATCACAGCAAGTTAGTCCAAGATATAAACCCCGGGGAAAAAAAATAGCAAAAGACCGACCGTCACCGACTGTCCAATATCAGAGATTTTATGGACTTAACAGGAGACGCAGGACAACATTTCCACCCAACAGGACATTTGATAGCGGTCATGAGACCCCGACCCGATACAAACCACGCCACAGTTTTGCCCACAAAAAGCCACACTTGTCAGTGTCTTGGTAACAATGGTCTTTCTCGGACTTCCTTTGCAAGTACGAGACAAGACGAAGATGAGGCTTGGATCATATGATCCTCTCTTCTTTGCAGTACTGCTTCCACTTAGATTACCTAGATGATATTGCAAGGGAAGAATGTGTCGCTCTACGGGAGATTTCTTTATGACTCTTCAGTAGGTTGCTTCTGTTACCGCCAGCAAGTTGTTTTTTCCTGCCAAGTAGATATTACATTTTGTCTTTTGGTTTCCCCAATAAAGAAGCCAACAGCAGGGATCTCCTTGTGTATTTGGTGAGACAACATATATATACCATTTCGGCTGGGGCTCTCTACTACAAGCCTTGGACCTCATGTTGCCTCCACGTTTTCTTTGAGTATGTTGTGACGCCACACGCCAACTGGATCTGGCGTTTGACCTCAGCTCTTCCTCTAGTTCCTGTGTGTCTTGATGAAGGCGTCCTCACGCTAGCAGGACCTGAAGTGTGACTTCAAAACTCGCCTCATAATACCACTACGTCAGATGAGGCACCTCACACTAGATAGGTCTGATGTGTGCCCTTGTTCCTCACACGGTCTTCCACTGTCCAACAGGCAGGTCGTCCGTCTCCCTCACTTATACACCTCTTCTCCTCTCTCGCTCTCCAACACCCAGGTCGCCTCCCACCAACACAACACTCCTCCTCCTCCACTCCGTCTTTCCAACAGCCAGATCGCCTTGCCAACACAGCACTCTTCCTCTCTCCCTCCCTTCCTCTGTCTCTCCAACACCCAGGTCGCCTCCCCAACACAGCACCCTCTTCCTCCCTCCCTCCCTCCCTCCCTCATTCTGTCTCTCCAACATCCAGATCGCCTCGCCAACACGGAACACCCTCTTCCTCCACTACGCAGCTGGGAGCCTACTGTACACGCCAGTCACGTTGCTGTACTCACTCGACGTCCCACACACTTTCCGGAAGTAGGGTAAAGAAATATTACTTTGAGCTCCGTCTCAACGGAAGCCAAGATAAAACGACTCCTTTACCGTGTTAAAAGTTTTCTCAAATCGAGTCTTATCAGGACGAGGAGGAGGCAGCAGGGACCGAGAGACCTTGCTCTTAAATATCATTCTTTATTTTTTGGGGGATCTTGACTTTTCTCCATACTAATTACATCAGCGTGAAATTTCACCATTTTTCTTTTGTGATGGGGGAATGAGGAGACAAGATTCTCTTTCCAGTTACCCAAATATTTTCGCGAGATTCATCGTTGAGGGGGAGGCCAGAAGTCATGGTATTACGTAAATCTGCTGCACTAACGAAACTCCGCGAGAGAATATATAACGAAGGAGCTAAAGAACGCAGTCTTAGGTATTATAGATCACCTATACAGATCGTTTGACTGCGAGACAACATATGAATAACGTAATTCAATGCGAGCGTAGTGCATTCATTCTTCAGTCCAAAGCACAAAGCTGTATAGATAAATTCTTTCATCGCTTTATAATCTAAAGTTTGTTATAAATCCAAGCCATTATGATCTAAAGCCTCCCTGGTTGTTCGACGTCATTAACAACAGTTTCAGTATCTAGTCTCGTGTTAACGACTGTGACCGCGGAAGTGGGGTCAGTAGTTGCCGCTGGAGCCAAACGTGGATTGCTCTTGGGACAAAAGAAGTCATTACATGTAGTATACATCATCAGCCAGCCTTCTCGGCAGGGAATTTGATATCTAATCACCGTATGTTTTCCTCTGTTTATAAACTTGCCTTTGAGTGCTGGCTGAAAATACGTAATCTAAATATGATTAATAAAAGAATAATGTTTGTGAAGCCTAATAAACGTTATATATATATATATATATATATATATATATATATATATATATATATATATATATGAAATGTAACGTACATTATTCCGGGAAAACATACTGGCTCTAGCCTACAGGCTTAAAATGAATTGCCGTATTTTTTCCAGTGATGAAGGTGATTTATTTCCACTGGCGTGGATTCTGCGCATCGGACACCAGGATGTTCCATGGTTATCAAGTCCTTCCCTCAATAATCATTCCCATCCATAGTGGGGAGAGTAGCAAATCGACTGCACCGAAAATCAATCCGAAATGCAAAATTAGCAGAGGGACATGAAACAACCCCATATTTCGAAAGTTTATAAAAAGCAACTTAGTTCATAGACTGGTAGCAGGGTTAATGGTACGAGTAAGCCATATTATGAGAGTAATCGATAATCGTCCCCATAAAACACTCATTCTGTACGTCAATAAAACGGGATGAAGAGGGACTCTAGAATCGAGTAGCCTCCATCGGTCTTAAATGCAAATGGATGAGTAACGCTAATGAAGGCATTTAACAACCCACTGTTAAGCTACTGAGAGAGTGAGAGAGTAGTAGTAGTGAAGATGTATCCAGTCGTCTCTCGTCCTGGAAACAGCTTTGTGTTTCTGGCCGAGGGGGAGGATTAGTGTTACAAGTGAGATGATTTGTGTTACCTGCGAGGATCTGTGTTTCACCGCTTGGGGGAGTCAGCATAGTCTGGTGAAGAGCTCAGCGTTCCAGGCGGAGGGGATCTCTGTCTGAGGCAAGAGGATTTGAGTTCCAGGCAAGAGGGTGTGTCCGTTCCAGTCTATGAGATCTGGATTGTGTACTGAGGGATGTCTTGCGATCCAGAGGAGACTGGATCTACCGTCCACTCCATGGGATCTGACGATCGAACGAGTGATCTATGTATGTTCCAGGGAGGGAATGACCATCCTTGAGATTTCAGTCTAGTTTCCAGCACAAACTGAATCGGTCGAAGGGCTTTGCTGAACTGGTATTCCCGTGATACAGACTGGAAAATTGTCCAAAACCCATAAGAAACCTTCGGGGACCAGAATTAGAAAACAGTTGTGTTTAAATGATAATGAATAATCATAGTTATTAAAAAGAGCAAGTTGAATAAATTGGAGTGCAACTGGAGATCTGATTTAGGACATTGCCTACAGCAGGAGATGCTTTAACTGAACATCACTGAAGGTGGTGAGAAAAATAGATGAATTACGTATTACGAGTTGTCAAGAGAGTTCTCGAATGACTATCTTTAACCAGCTGTCCCTCTTGCCCGTGGTGGCTCTCCCATTTATGGTTCCAGTGCATACGAATTCCTACAGTCTTCCTTTCCCCATCTCGGAAGTGAACAAGAGATAGATAGTGAGATGGGAAATGGGTTTTAAACTTTCTGCTCGCATGAGGGTGTGTTTAGTAATGTCCCTTGACGGCCGGAGGGGGAGAGTGGCAAAGATTTTTCCGCGTAGAAATATGGCTTATTGCGCCCCACGGCAGCTTACCGGATAGAGGGAAAATATAACAAGGTTACAAGAGGTAATTCCGTTAAGTGCAGGATGAAGCTTAAAAGGAATTGAATTAGGATTCTTACAGCGGCAGAGACAATACTTTGCTCTCGGGCGTCACGATGCATAATGGCAATGTTAGCCGTGCTATGACAGAGAGAGAGAGAGAGAGAGAGAGAGAGAGAGAGAGACTGAATGAATACGCAATCTTTTCTCTCTCTCTCTCTCGTCACTTCTTTGGCTGTCAATTTTCACTCCTCTGGCTCACTCAAAGTACCTGTCAAACACACGTGGGCTTGCTGGATTTCAGTCCAAAAAAAAAAAAAATAGCCACACCTTACACACACAAAAAAAGAAAACACTTCTTTTAGCAACACTAGATTTTCTTTCTTACGGTGAGCGCTACGCGTTTGAACCCATTCCCTTTGACAAAACCCCATTATCAGGTCAAGGTGCCCGCCGTACGCCCACACACACTATAAGGCCCACTTTTCTCCACCTTGCACCAATCGCTTTCAGCAGGTTCCCTCCACTCCTTCGTCAGGCGGGTCCTGGCCTGAGGCTCTTTACTCAGTCATTGTGTGAGAAAGTCGCGCAGTGCGGCCTCACGACCCACGCCTCCTCCAGGTGCCTCTCAACTTACGCGCGTTGCCTCTCCGACGCTACTCACGCACCACCTCTCCAACACGTCTTCTCCCTCGTACGCCAACTCTCCAGCACACCTTCGCCTCTCCAACATGCCGCCGCCTTTCTCAAGCGCCACCTCTCCAACACGCCTCCTTCCTGAAGCTCCACCTCTCCAACACGCCTCCTTCCTGAAGCTCCACCTCTCCAACACGCCTTCTTCCTCAAACGCCACCTCTCAACACGCCCCTACCTCAAACGCCACCTCTCCAACACGCTTCCTTCCTCAAACGCCACCTCTCCAACACGCCCCTGTCTCAAACGCCACCTCTCCAACACGCCTCCACCCTTACGCATCACATCTCCAACACGCTAGCCTCCTTACACACGCCTGTCTTGCACGCTTCACTCCATACATGCCTTCCCATCTCACACAATACCTACTTTACACACCTTCTCTCTCACATTCCTGTCGTTCCCGTGCCGTTCCTTCCCTATGAACCCCTCCCACACACGCATCTTCATCACACTCCCCTCTCCATCACACGCCCCCCTCCTCCTCCCTCCCACACACGCCGCCTCCATCACACTACCCTCCATCACTACTCATCGTAGTGATGCAGTGGATCTCGCAATTTTTGGATATCGTCTTTGTCCCTCTTGAGTTGGTCGTGCTTGTGGAAGGCACAACTACATTCGCTTAGACGATATAGACTGTAGGGATGATGTATGACTTACTTCAGGACTGTGACATCAGCGAACATTAAGCTGGCAATACAGTCTTAGACTCTGGGTAAATTTCGACTAAGCAGAGTCCGTTCTTATTCCCAGGTCGTGTTGCGTTTTCAACATATTTTCCATCAAAGGTGTGTGTGTGTGTGTGTGTGTGTGTGTGAAAAGGGCAACACTAATTTCTTATACATGTCGTAGAAGGCAACTGAAAGAGACGAGAGTGGTTTGATATGGCAATATAGCCTTGCGTAAGACCGTGTGGCAAAGCAGGCGGAGTGGATGTGAATTGCAGTTGAATTTCTCAAAGGAGATGACAGTGTTCTTGATCGGTTGGTTAAGATTTCCAAAGTGTGTGTATGTGGATCATGGTAAGGTGGCTGAGGAATAGTGGAATGCCTGTATAGTGCCACTGTATAAAGGCAATGGGAACAATATTGAATGTTCTAATTACCGAAGTGTGAGTTTTAAGTACACTTAGCAAGGTGTATCGGTTAGCGTTCCTGACCGTGGCGCATTCACGGGCTGCCCAGGGTCGAGCGCATAGGTTCGAATCTTGGTTGCTGCGGCAATCCAAATTTTGTAGTGTCACTAGCAAATGAATTGTCACTGACAACTTCAGTGCCAGTGACGACATCAATGCCACCTGAAGCTTTAGCACTGCAGACAATTTCAGTGCCACCGACCACTTTTTTTCTTTTTTGTAGATTCCAGATGGTGCCTCTGTGTAGGCTGATATTATAAAATTATTATTATTATTATTATTATTATATATATATATATATATATATATATATATATATATATATATATATATATATA
>JAYMFT010327167.1:0-23340 GCA_038088735.1 Panulirus argus
GAGGGGAAAGTCTGAGTGTCACCTTCTCCATGTAGCACAGCTAGATAGGGACTTGCTGATGGCATATACTCTATGTCCTCCATTCTTTTCAGAGGGGAAAGTCTGAGTGTCACCTTCTCCATGTAGCACAGCTAGATAGGGACTTGCTGATGGCATATACTCTATGTCAGTCTCTTATATGATCAGTAAGGAGTTTTAAGGCTTTTTTTTTTATAGCCCCCTTAATCTTCTATCCTCAATGGTAGGCAAATAAAGGGTACCTCTCCTCTCTATATCTCTCTCATTTCTGATACTATTTTTGTTGTAAAGTATGTAATTGGAACTTCTGTACCAGTTCTTTATGTCTCTTTACATGGGAAGATCATACTAATGGTGCACATTCTACCTGTGTCAAACACACCATGAATATTTTCAAGAGCATCCTAAAGTTGTGTAATTAGAAGCTGTTTGGCTCTTAACGAAGATATTGTTCATCACCTTCCCGATCCCTCTGATTAGATTTTCTGGAGTTTGGCCTTATGTCCACCCCTATAAGTTCCCTTCTCAGATTACTTTATTGAGCTGTTTCTCCATATATATAATATTCAAAGTTCATTGTATTTTCTTCCTTTCCCAACTTTTTTACTTCACATTTATTTTATTTGAAATTAACTAACCATTTCATTACAACCTATCCTGTTCCTGTTGCAAGATTACCACTCTTTTGAATGCCCCAAACCTCTCTCAGGAGTTTGGTGTTACTTGCAAACATTCATATATGATTGATCATACAGTGAACCCTTGTGGGACTTATCTTAATAACTTTAACTGATTTGATTAAAAGCATGTCACTGTTCTTTGCCCTCAACCAGTTAGTGAACTTTTGATCCGTTTACAGAATGTACCCCTGCTGCCAATCACTGCAGTTCTGGCTTCATCACTAAATTCACAGGAGATACAATATCAAGGGCTTCTGACAGTCCAGTAATTGTCAACCCACATCATTTTCAAGATTTAGTTTACTGTCTCATAAAAGTCCAGGAGGTTTGTTTGATGCAATCTCATTCATCTGAATCTGCGTTGCCTCGTATATAATATTGTTCCACTTAACCAAGAGTCCATCTGTATCTTCCGATTACTTTCTGTAGTAGCTTAAACATTATGCTTAGTGATAAGTATTTGTAGTTTTGGGAAACCAATTTGTAACGTTTCCAAAAGATAGGTACCACATTGTCTTTGTTACATTTCTTTTGAGTATTAACCCTCATCAAATAAGCCCTTAAACACCAAAATCAGCCTGTTATGAGTTTCTGAACATTTTATGAACACATGTCATCAGATAATGTTTGGTATGTTGATCCAGCCCCTACATAAGTCCATTTGTCTTCTTTCGACATGAATTTGCATGAGTGACCTCTCGATCTCAGTCCATTAATGTCAGGGGTCATGGAACTTGTATGATAAATACAGCTTGAAACTTACATTTGATTCTTCACATACAACTTCATGTGTCAGTAATTTTGCTATTTGAATTCTTCAGTCTAGTTTAGGCCATGTCTGTTAGTTTTCTTATGGTAAAATGACTGAAGCTTGGGTGATTTTTCAAATTTTTTCAGTGTTTTTCATCTTTCTCCTTTCTTATCCTACAATTCTCATTTCTTGCCTTCTTGCAACATTTTGCATGCAGCCTTGTTGCTTTGCCTCCAGTGTCTCATTTAAAATATATATCTATGTAGGAAAAGAAAGAAAGATAAAAATGTGGGGAATGCTGAGGTGGGATGTAAGGGGGGAAGGAGATAACATGTAAACTAAAATACTAAAAAATACTCAAAGATTTGAGAAAAGTATTTTTTGACTGGATTTGTATATTCTATGCACATACACATACACCTCTTTTTCATACTTGATCAGCATTTTCTGCACTAGCAAGGTAGCACCAGGAACAGACAAAGAAAGGCCACACCTGCACACAACCATTCTCTAGCTGTCATGTTGTTAATGCACCGAAACCATAGCTCCATTCACTTTATAAGTAATTTAGCATGTATGACACCTTGCCTTTACCCCAACTAACCCTTTCTTAAACTAACCCTAGAAAATGTATTAACTGATTAATTAATTCCTTCATGCCAGGCCTAATTTACATGTGTCCATGGTGTGAAAAAGGTGTAATGCTTGAAAATGTTTTGGGGATTAATGAGGGTAATTATCGTCACGTGAACAGCTGCGTTAATATGAGATAACCTCGCCATGATAACTCGTGTACCTGTGTTTGGAAAACTGGATTCACTCTCGTGTCAATAATGTTAATGTGAAGGTGCAGAGAGATGTGTGTGTAGGGTGGGTGGGGGTTTAGATGGTTTAATGTTGGGGTTTTTAACAAGGGTTTTGGGTGAAGTAGATGTTTGAAATATGACTTCTGGAATCGGAAATCTGCATTTTACCAGCTCTATAGCACTTTACTTTACTTTTGTTGCAGATACATTCCCAAGGCAACACTTTCAGCAGTGATCATCTGTGCTGTGATATTCATGGTGGAGTATGAGATGATTGCACCCATCTGGAAGACAAGAAAATTAGACCAGTTGCCTCTATGGGGATCATTCCTTACCTGCCTGTTTTGGAAGCTTGAGTTTGGAATCCTAGTTGGCATAGGCATCAACCTGGCTATGCTTCTGTATGGTACTGCACGGCCAAAAGTTAATGTAAACACCATCATGAAACAGGTGAGTACTGTACCTGCAGGTATTGTCGTTGTTGTAATAATTAACAAGAGGGTGTCTTTGTATTAAACTCATTACAAACAGAAGCTGAATTCTATTAATGTTGTATATGTGCACCAACATTGAACTGCAAATACATTTCCATGATCTATGTAGTCAGCAGGTGGCACAAATCCCTCTTATAGGAATATTACCCCGTCTGCAGGAAAAAACAGCGTCTGATACTAAGTGCTATCAGCTAAGCAAATCGGACTCAACATTGCAGCTAGGGAGAAGCAGACTGTTGTTGAAGGAACAGAAATTATGGACTTTAGGTATTAAATAAGGAGAGCATCAGGAAAGCTAGTAAGAATAAGGTAATGCAGTGAAAATAGTTGGAAGCACTCTTAGAGCTTCATTGAATAAGAAACACTTAATGTGCAATATACAGGAAGCTTGCTGATAGAGTACTTTTGCTTATAACATATGGATTTGAAATTCAAGTTTTTCAGATACAGATAGGTTAAAAATGAAGGCATTTGAAATTGATAATATGCAGGGTGTAATCGAAATTAAGAGAACAACAAAAAATGAATATATGAGGAGGATAATGTGGGGTTAGCAAGTCATTAGAATGGCACCTACAACATTTTGCCCAAGAGGCAGGGTTAGTATGTAGTGTAATCCTTGTAAGAGAGCGTCAGACTTAGTGAATGACCCATAATTCAGATGTTGACTATGCCGGTGGAATGTTTATTGGTCATGTACACTGGAAGCATGTCATTAATAGTGGACTTGGAATGAGAGAGGTGTAGTTTTCACTTGACAACTCAGTGTGCTTTGTAATTACTTGTAAATTACTTATAAAGAATTCTTATAAGTGTAGAACTTTATTCACCTCATAACAGTGTACAAGGTCTAACAGGTTAATATACCTTATATGATGGATCCTTCCATGTATATATGGTGTGGGAGTTGCAGACAGTAGCTTTACTAATACCAACAAAGCAAATTTTACACATTGGTCTTACATGCATTAGTATGTATTGCTTATTCACAGTGAAAGATTTGAATGTTTCATGTTCCACAGGATGGAGATGAACCCTATTATGTGTTAGTGGAGCCCCGAAGTGGTCTGTTCTTTCCGTCAGTTGACCACATACGAGCAGAAGTGAGCAAAGCGGCACAAGTCAAGGCTCAGGGAAATATGGTGGTGGTTGTGGACTGTAGTCATTTTACTGGAGTAGATTATACAGCAAGTAAGGTGAGTCAGTGTCATCTGTTATAAAACCCTTTTTACACCTTTGGAACAGTATGGCTCTTACAGAACATAATCTAAACAACACCCAGCACTTCGCTTTCACACCCTCCTTGCTGACACACCAAAGAAAATTCTTCATTTTGACCTTCTGTTGTATCTTTAGTCTTCCCTACATTTTTTCTTAAATCATCTGCTCTGCTCTCATACATTCTCATCATATATAATGTTCGACTCTGCTAAATTGGCTGGCTAGCTTGAAACTCAGAAAGGGTGGAAGGATAGTAACCACTTCACACAGTGGTAACAAAAAGTTGAGATTGAACTCTAAATAGGTGCTGGATTCTCAGTGAAAAGTTTCATTGATTTGTGACACTTTTGAAATAATGAATTTAGTTAAGGATTTAGGTTAACAAAGATATGAAAAATATAGTATGTGTATCATATATGATTATATAATGGGCTTCTACATTGTAGTGGTTAACATTGCTGACCATGGACAGCCCAGGTTCAAATCATGGGTACAGAAGTCAGCCCATAGCTAACCCAGGTGTTCATCCTCCACATTGGGCTGGTTGATGTATGAATACCTGGCTTAGGTTTGGGTTTATACTTTTGTTTACCCTCCTGCCCCAGGAACCCCTTCTGTGGAGCTCCCGTAATAGCCACATCCACTAGGTGGAACCACAGATCAAGGAGTGGGGTAATGTGTGTATGTCTGTGTTTGGTGACTATTGAGAAGTTTCATGAGTATGTTTGTGTGTTCATTCGCAAAAAGGATGTTGATGGATTGGGTTAGAATTGCTTTATGTGTTCAGGGTTGGATTGTTGTGGGAGGTGTGGAACTCCCTTAACCCTTAAAAACTGATCTTTGACTTTTTTTACACCAATGATTTGACATTTGCACAGCTACTAGGTGTGGCCTTGGTTTTTACCCTTCGCAGGCAGCTTAAGTTGCAACTTAGCGATACCATACATTCTTATGCACACTTTCCTCAACTTCTCCACCACTTCGCTTGGGAAGCCACGTTAACTTCAGTATTATATTGCACCCACGAGAAATATATAATCTCACTTCTTTATGCTTATCCTGCACTTTACATGCGTATCTTTCATTTTATGAGAAACGGAAAATTTGAATTACACTTTGTAAAACCTTACCATCACTACTCCCTAGGGGATCTACTTGCTGACTTTAATGTTATATCACAGCCATATAAAGTATGTTGGCTCATGCTTTGTGCATATTTTCTTATTCACCATAGCCTTCAAGGTGTATTCATAGGTGCTATTCAATACATTGGATAAGAATCTAGGATCTAAAGGTCATTTTTTCTTCTTATAAGCTATATCATTGACTTATATAAACTCTAGATCTCTTAACAAACTTCTCAATCTTTTTGTCAACAAGTAAAATTTATTGAATATTGTCATTGAAACAGCCACAGAAAGTATTTTAAAAAATGAAATGCTTTTCTTCTCTGTAATAATGGAGTTAATCAAGATGCCTAATACCTTCATCCTTTTAAATATTCCAAGGTATGGTTTAAAACACTCGAAAAGTGATCTGGCTGGCAGGGAAAGGTGTGATAAGTCAGGTTTTACTGTTACTGTCTTTTTCCAACCTCTTATTTCCTCCTTTCCTCTACTATTCATAATAGCCTATGCTTGAGGTCACATTAGGCACTTATGTTGTGTGTTGTGAATGATCTTATCTCTACAGACAGAGTGGTGAAAAATATTGTCAGAAAATTCATTTCATCTCTTTTTGAAATTTCAGGGAATTAAGGTTCTATGCAATGACTTTGAAAAACGACATCAAGTTTTGGTGTTCAGTAATGTTACAGCTGGTGTGAAGCGGGGCCTTACAGCTATTAATGACAATATCAACATTGCCTCGACTCCAGAGCAACTGCAGAGCCTACTAAAATGTATGTTTCATGATCATTTTCCCAGTAACTCTTGTCATGTTATGACGACTAATATTGCTTTCGCTTAACTTTGCTTTGCTTAATGGCTTTGGTTGTGTACGACTGTGTTTTCTCTTTTATCTTGTCAAGTGTTTTCAGGTAAGTTAACTTTTAATTTTGTGTCGTGTCGGTTTTTGTCTCTGTTAATTGTTTAGGAAAATTTTAATTACTTTTGATGTATAATTATACAGTAGTTATGAAAACAGCTTAGTTCTGAATGCATAAAAGATAAACATATATATAAATACCTCAATGAGCCACCCCAAATTAAGTAGTGCTCCATACTAGTATGAATAAGACTTCTGTCAGTATGAAATAGATGTTCATAAAAGATATAATTATGGCACCTGTACAGCACCCTTTCTTTTAAGAAGCATATTATGTAATGTTATTATGGGTACTTTTCAAGATAGAGTGAAGTGTTTATGCTCATCTTGTTCATGCTGTTGTATGGGTGAATTGTGGTGTTTTAAATTTGAAGAGAGGCAAAGAATGATATTTAGAGAGAATTAGGTTTCGACTCCATTTTATACTTTTGAATCGAACCAGGTTTCTATTTCCCAGTTTTGAGATACTGCACAAGTCTGAATTAAGAGAGAGGTGTTTTGTTGGTCTTAGTTTGAGAAAGAGTTAATATTACGGTGAGGAAGGGAGAAAAATGAGTGAATAGGCTTAAATGTTACAGATCATTTATGGAGAGAAGAAAGAGAGCAAACAATAAGACAGAACCCTGAGGGACATCACTATTGAGAGAATAACAGGGGGGGGGGATTCACTTCATCAACAACCACTGCAATGCACCTGATAGAGAGGAAGCTATTCATTAGGGAACAATGAGAAGCCAAGACACCCAAGAAAGGAAGCATGGAAAGCAGAGACACACCCTGTCAGATGCTTTCGAGATATTGATGGTCACAAAAGATTTACCAAAATCTGTGAATAAGGAGAATAAGAGACAAGTCACATAGGAGAGATCACTGGTAAACCCTGCACCACGAAAGCCATTTTGATAATCAGAAAGAAGGGAATGGGATTGTTTGAGAAAATGAGAGTTAAGTAGAGCTTCAAAAACTCTGAAGATAGCAGAAGTAATAGTGCAGAAGTTTGGAGGGTTAGAACAGTCCCCCTTCTTAGGGATGGTTTACACCAAGGCTTGCTTCCAAAAACTTCATTGTTGTAAGACAGATGAAATTAGAGGCCAAGGATTGGAATTACATTAGTGGCACAACTTTTAGAATTTGAGGAAGTGTGCCATTAGGGTCACACGCCTTGTCCCCTTGAAGCTTGGAGAGTACTCAGAGAACCCTGCATATGGAATAAGAAAAGAAACAGGTTCAGCAGGAGAAGAGGGAGGAGAAAAACTGGATGCAGAATCATCCAGAATAAAATTAGAAAAGAATAAGGTACCCAAAAGAGCAGTTTTATCATCTGGCAAGTTAACTGTTCAATTAATTGATCAAGGCTAGAATAAAGGAAGAAAGGTTTAATAACAAAAGGTAATGGATATGCTTGTGTTATGGACCAGAAAGATTTGTCAGTATACAAAGTCATCAGTGCACTTTCTCAAGGTGAAGTTGACCATGACTTAAAGGTGAACAACTTTTCAGTTATTCATAGGAAAAATGAAAGCTGTGGAAGATTCAGAGTAAGGAAGGAGTTTCATGGCCAAAACTACTCTGTCCCCGATATAAATGTCAAAAATCTGTTTGAGGAAGAGATGCAGGACTCCTTCCCAGCCAAAATAACTTCCATTATACAGCCTGCACAGCTAAATGCATCTCAGCCATTGATACAGTCAGTACCTGTCTTGAGGAAAGCCAGTGATGAGGATAAGATTGTGGTCAAAGAACCCCTATGGAAGCAGAAAAAAGTGTATAAATAATGGGAGGGTTAAGCCTTCCAAGTATATTTTTTGTTGAAATACTTTTTTTTGGACATATAAAGAGAGTTTATGTTGAAACCTGTGTAGTGAGATTAATATGGACTATGAGAAATAACCTTATTCAGAATGCACCTGTATAATGCATGAGTAGTTTAACTGTGTTTGTATTATATCACGCAATTCTGTTTTCTGTAAGAAGTAACAGCATTTCATAATAAGTTGTCACAGTACATTATTAGCAAGGGGCCATCTAAACTTATGGAACCTCCTTATTAAGGCTGCCTGTGGTGGAGTACAGCTTGATGCAAGAATGTGTCTGTTGACGAGGCTTCAGCAGAATCTAATTGCTTGAAAGTCCAGCATAACTGTTTTTTCCCTGATATGCCTGAGAGTTCATAATACATCAAGAGGACCAATGAAAATTACTTGATAGATGAATAATGTTAAAATTTTATGTTACTACAGGATTGATTCTGGTCCAGGTTGTGGCAGACTGAATTAATACTTTTTTCCTAATATTTTACAAGAAATTTACACTGCTGCAATAAGGCATTTTCATACTCATAGCCTGTTTTTGTGATATATTTCAGATAAGTATCAAACACATATTCAACAGTGCTTAAACACTTCACCAATAACTTTCATCATATCTTGCTTGAGATTTCTACAATACTGTTCTACAGTAACAGAGTTGCACCTTTGCATTGTTAGTACATCAAAATTTGTCGCATTATCCTGAGTAATCCCCCAAACCAAAGTAACAGTTATTTAGTATATTTGTAGCTGCCCATTGTTTGTATAACATTTTGCGTGGGGATCCTGCATTCAATGTGGACAATAGCTTCTTGATTACATTATAAACAGAGAGATGTATATAAACCTAAAGATTTTCTTTTTTTGTGGGTTATCATTATGCAAAGTAGGAAATAAAGCCATAATTGCTATAGATTTAATTTTCATCTCGTAAGGATTTACAGTATTAAATTTAGCATATCAGAAGTAATGTTTTCTTACTATTCACTTTAAAAGTTGTCTTTATTGAAGGCATGTAAACAATTCTGAACTGATTTATGAATTAACAAATTGCTACGTTTATTTTTCTTTGCTCTTAATCTCTGCTCCTGACAAATGACACAAATGACGGTAAAAATAAGAGCAACACTTTTTTGGAATTTTTTGTTAGTGTTCATTTTCTATCCAATACCAGTGTTTTAGCCTGTCTTAACTAACTTTTCTGGCAGGCTCAGAGGTGCCTGCAGCTAATGGTAAAGCCGACCACAGTAATGGTCTCCTCTCCATCATTGCTTCTGGCTCGGAAACCCACATGGATGGTGTTGTAAGGAAAAGTAGTGGAGTTTCACATCCTGAGAGCTGATATGGTCCTGTAATGTACCCTTCTTCGAATGATTATAGCATATATGATTAGGGATGTGCAGTAGCACATTTAGGATTTTGGGGGCCCCAGGGCCAAAGGATGCATGTCCCTCCCACTTCTGCAGATCTTTGAAAATGAAATGAAACCATGTGTAGCACATACACTTCATGTTCCTTATTAAATTATACAAGCTTGATGCATTTCCAGATTTCTAATAACTTGAATTTTTTTCATACTTAATTGCCGTTTCCTGTGTTAGCAGCGAGGTAGTGCCAGGAACAGACAAAGATAGGCCACATTTGCTCACTTCAAATAGGAAATATATGTTTGATTAATAAAAAGACAGACTAAAGTACAGTGTGACCCATGTACCTGGCACCACTGGTCTTGTAGTTACAATGCTTAAGTGGCACCATATGAGTGATATAGGAGTGCTAAAGGAGAAACTCGAGGGTATATCAGACCTTTGAGAATTTTCAGCTTTATCACAATCAGATAAGCTACATGGGGGCCAAGAGCTGATCAGGACTGGAAATCATTACTGCAGTAATAATTTAAGAAAAGTCAGGTCTTCTCTTTAGGGCTTTCCAGACTATCAGGCCCTGGGATAATCCAAAGAAAGTCAGATTCTCTCATTCTCAGGGCCCAGCTGGGCTACCAGGCCCTGGGATGATTAAAGGAAAATGGGATTTTCTCATTTTCAAAGCCGCACAAACTATTGGGCCCTGGGGCCACCCTCCCTTAGCACACTACCTGCTCATATGGGTACTTTGTATTAGTTTTTGGCATAATGGTTATCACCACACTCATATGGTTTAATTACGTTGGATCATTGTGTATTTCACTAATTTACGTTCATGTAATATTGCCCAGGGCATTGGGTATCCCTGATCTGAGACAGTCTGCTGGGTTGGGTCTGGGGATTCCAGCTCTGGAGAACTTTTTTCCACAACAGATGCATTCCTGTATGTGCTTAATCCATCACTTCAAAAGGAAAGTGCACCGGTTAATCGTAATAGACAAATGTGAAAACAAAACCTTGCAACAAAGTAGTTTTTCAGACCAGTTAGATTTTTAACATGTAACAAAATGGATTCTAAGTTCTGTTTAAACTCAGAGCACATGAGAAATAAAGATGTGAGAAATTTATACAGCGCAAAAGATAAATAAACAGGAAATTCATATATAGGTAGAATATTGAAAAATCTCTAATCTTCAGGACCAAGTAATGTTTGGATTTTGGAATTTTACATATTTTAGAAACACAAGGCCACAGATCATTATGTAAACATATCATAAACTCAACAGAGACAGTATAGAGAAATATACATGTATGTGTGGTTTCTGTGCATGGCTTACAACAGCTAGAGAGTGGACATGAGTAAGTGAGGCCTTTTCTTCATCCGCTCCTGGTGCTACTTCACTAAGATGGGAAACAGTGAACAAGTATGAAAGTTTTTTCACCCTTTTCTGTTGTTTCCCGACTTTGCAAAGTTGTGCCATATATAGAGCAATGGCCTCATTAAGTCGCATCCACTTTCTCGCTGTCATATTCATTTCACCAAAATCAGAGCTCATCATCCACACCCAAGCCACAGAGACCATTCCATGCATTCATCTGAGTTGTTTGTATGCCTTAGTTCAGCCTATTCACAGTATATCACCTACTCGTATACCACATCGCTCATTTTATTCTGCCCCCTCCACACCTCACCCTCCTTAATATTCAGTCTCCTTTCCCCTCTCCCTGCTACACCTTATAACAGTACTTTTGTTTACATTACCTCTCGGCTTCCTCCTTTCGCACTCTTCCAAATTCAGATGTCAGTTTCTGCAGAGTCTCACTGAAGTCTCCGACAGGAAGCATATGTAATCTGCAAACAGAGGCTGACTCATCTCCCAGGCTTCCCTAAACCCACTCCTTGTTCCATGACCTTAGCATTTACCTCTTACCACCCTGTCCGTGAACAGACCAAAGGGCAGTGGTGGCATCTCACACACATTGACATAAGTACAATCTCATCAAGGAATAAGTCACTCATTTGCTACTGATTGTAGCACTGCCTTGATGGGCCCAGGGGTTGTGAAAATAAACAGAGCATGATTGAGAGTGAGCTGACCAAGCTGTACTGAAATGGCTGAACACACACAGGGGATGAGTGAAAATAAAATGACTTAAGAGGATATATGTGTTGGAAGTCAAGGGAAAAAAGAAAGAAATGGAAAGATGGGAGTAAAACAGGGACTGAGATATCGGAGCCTGAACATTCAGGAGGGCAAGAGGCATGCATGGGATTACATGAACTAAAATGATGTGGTACACCAGGGGTAACGTAACATGCTGTCAGTGCACAAAACCAGGGAGTATTTTGTAGGCAGTGGGTAACAAGGGATCAATCTGTAAAGCTTGGCTGGGGATGGCAGTTCTGGTTTCAGTACATTATACATGACAATTTGAGCATAGATGTGAGCATCTGAGGGTTCTTTGTCATTTCCTGGCAGTTCCTTGCTAACATGGGAAACGGCCACCAGGTTATAAAAAAATTATATTTATAAAGTTAATTTGTCTTATAATTACCAGAATAGTTTACAGAGTATTGAGAATATTAATTAATTGTAGTAATTGTACTAATCAGTATCACTAGTCTGACACAAACTATGCATGTTATTCCTCCAGGAAGTTATCATATTATGCAGCACATGATGATAATTGTATTAGACAAGTGATCCTAGAAAACTAAAGCTTTCTAACAGTGCAGTGTATAATATAGTATTTACTCATAATGTGATACAAGATCTTTGCTGTGTTGTAAATAGAAAGTCTTTTGTGTTTTCTAGCAGGAATATTCTCCATCGAAAGTATGTTGCTTTAAAGTATTCCCCACCTTTAACTGTAGACGGTTACATTTCATTAGTAAGGAGAATATTCATTACTTGTATATTATTTTACCATATGGTTTGTACATCAGTTTTAGCATTTTTAACAGCATGCAGTGGTGGAGGCCCCTCTCTAAGTACCTTATAATGTAAGTGCCATAATATATATATATATATATATATATATATATATGTTTGTGTGTGTATTACTGGACTCTGCATGCTGAAGGTTACATCACTGGTGAAAAGTCACCTTTGGTGAGGCTGTACCACTGGGAGTACAGCCTTGTCAAAGAAGTTCTTGCTTTAAAGGAGTCTACATTTCCCTACTACTGGAAGTAGCACAGCCCTGCGCTGCAAGAGCCTGAGGAAAGAGGTCCTGGGGTATTATAGTAAAAAAAAATATATATTATATAGATTTATAATTGTGAATATTATTGTCATTTGTATACAATTTGCAATAAAATATGCAGGATTTCATTTTGTAGTGCTTGACTCTTTCTTAACCTCTTCTAGTCCTTTGATGCATGATAACCTATTGCACTTTGCATGACTAACAGCACTGTATACATGCTATGCTGCAACACATTGCTCTCAGCACTAGTTTGTCACATGTTGCTTTTGTATTATCACAGTATTACATTTTTAAATACAACTTTTGGAAATGCACTAATCCTACTTGCATGGTTCTTCTTTGAATGCATTTTCCCTGTGTTCCAATGATTCCAGTGAAATGAGCCTGAATTGGCAGTTGTTTGATTAGTCTGTCAGTGTTTGACTCATGCTTGTAAAAATTTATAGTTTCACCTAGAAGTTCTTTAAACCAAATGAGATCATGATTCCTGATAAGACACATATAAGAAGATGGGATGGTCTTGTGAACACCTGAAGTAGGAACCAGCACAGCAGACCAGTATTCTTACTGATGGTATTATTTGTGCCTTCATATAACCACACAAGTTGTTACTGGAGTATGCCGGCACGTGGTTACACCACGAGCAAGAGGTCACCTTGGAAAAGGCTGTATCATTGTCCACAGATGAAAGGGAGTACTGTCCTGTCCAGGATCTTCTTGCTCCACAGCTGTTTATCATTTCCCTGCCTCTGCTTGGAGTGCTGTCTCCAAGCTGAAGGGACCCCATACAATAGGTTCTAAGGTTGTTTCTGAATTACATTAATGATTTGACAAACTCAGAACAAATTACTTGGCATTTTGGTTAGACAGTCTTATGCACTGACGATACTTCCTGCTTTGAAGTTTCACATACATGACCAGAAAGTCCCTGCTATTAGAAAAATGTAAAGGGTTTATATGCCGACAACATATTTTTTGTGTTCTTTAACTTTTGCTCTGGTAATACAGCACGAGTGAAATAAGCACAGCTTGAATTAGCATATCAGCTTCACAGTATATATGTACTGTTCAAGTATCATCTCTCCAGAAGACACCATAGAAGTCATAATTCCTTCTGTCTGAAATGCCCTTAAAAAGCCAGGTTTTCAAGGAATTTATACTATTTACAGCCTGCCTCTTCATGTTCTTTATCACAACAATCATATTCTATATTTTGTTACAACATCGCATTCACGTGTCACATTTGTGTATTTTCATGATATTTTTCTTTCAGCTTCATGTACAGTTACAACAGTCAGCAGCACTTGTGCAAGTGGACACACCAATGCAGCACTGAGGCAGTCTGATCTACAAGACCCAGAAATGATCAATCCATTGCTTGAGCCCTCTGTTGGTCCTAGACCCGTTATTCGTGATCACGTAGCCTAGTGTTCTTGTCCGTGAATGTGAGTTTTAATGATGATGATACATCAAGATGTACATCATCAAGGCTGGTTTTGGGATCAGACTAAGAATGTAGATCTTCCATTTTTTTCTGTGCTAAATCGAAACAGTACACCTTTTTTTTTTTTTTTTTTCCAGGATATTTGTTAAGTTTAAAATTCAATGGTTTGTACTTTTAAAACATCAAAGTCCTCTGAACAAAGTCTCATAATGATAAATACAGACTGTTGCAGACATCACAGAATTTGTTGCATAGTAAACTACAGCAGTTGAGGCATTATCCTTGCAGGGTTTGTTGAGTGTTGCCATGCATGAGAGTGATGCGCTCATTTTCATATTAAATTTTTTAATATTGTATGTAGGTTTACCAAACCTGAAAGTGGCTCCACTAAAAGTGAGAGGTCACCTATACTATAGCTAGGCTATATCACTGTTGGTGGACGGAAAGAATAAAGCATTGTCAGGGACCTTCTCATCCCAGAGGAGTCCATCTAACCCAAGCCTCTGTGTGGAAACAGCCTTAAAAGTTCAAAAATTTTACGTAAAGAACTAAGGGAAAAATTTTTAGGGTAAACCACCATGGCAGACCAAAAGAAAATCTTCAACCTTTAAAAATACTCTGGAAAGGTGCAGGGAAAAAAAAAAATAAATAAAAAAAATAAATCAAATGCTATATTAGCATTCATATGGAAAAACAAAAAACTACACTGAGGTATTACTACCTTTGTGTTAATCTGCTCCAGTGATAAGTGAGCATCTGGCAGGGGTGTGAATGATGTGTTGGAAAGTTATTTGATACCATGGAAAGAAATGAAGAATAATTCTTTGTTTCTGTTGAGCTTGTTTTCCGAATGTACTCAGTTTTCTTACACAGGAATAGCATTAATGATGAATGACATGAATATACTTAGAAACAGTACACCTTTCACATGAAATTCACAATGCTGGCAATTGTAGGGAGAATATTGAAGGATTTGTTTGTTTCTTTACATAGGCACAATGTTGGTATGGAATAACATGGTTTTAAGTAGAAATATTGCACCTTTGATACCACAAATAAGTGTAAGTACAATGAATGAAAGTATTGAGGAAAATATGTGTTGTGGTTTGATCATGGAAGTAATAGAAGGGAAAGAGAGATGTGTGGTAATAAGAGTGTGGTTGCGAGAGCAGAAGAGGTTGTACTGAAATGATTTGGACATATGGAGAGAATGAGTGAAGAAAAGTTGACAAAGAGGATATATGTGTCAGAAGTTTGGTGACAAAGAGGAGGGGGAGGAGAACATATTGGAGACGGAAGGATGGAATGAAAAAGATTTTGAGTGATCAGGGCCTGAACATGTAGGAGGGGCTTGCATGGGATGCAGTGAACTGGAATGTTGAAGCATATTGGGGGTGATCTACTGTCGGTGGACTGAACTAGGACATGTACGAAGTGGCTGGGGGAAACTGTGAAAAGGTTTGTGGAACCTGGTTGTGAATAGGGTTCTGTTAGCAAATTGGCCTTTCTTCGCATGTTCCTGGCACTACCCAGCACTAATGCAGGAGACAGCAAACAACTGTGGGAAGAAAAATTGAATGGCTGGCATTTATAGAAGGATTTAAAATTTTCCTTGGAAATATTCTTGCTCTTTACATGGCATCTATTACCGAAGTCATTCCGGTAATAGATGCTATATAAAGAGCAAGAATATTTCCAAGAAAAAACTGACATCCATACATGCCAGCCATTCAGTTTTTTTCCCATAGTTGTTTGTTCTCCCACATCAGTGGCATTCAATTCTATGTAACAAAACAAGATGCCTCCCACCCAAACCACTCCATAATTGAACACTAACCCCCAAACAGAAATAAAATGCCTACCCCAACCTCACACTTCAGTAACCTTTACCTTCTGATCCCATCATGATGCAACAAGCACTAAACCACCATCCTCCCAACTCACCCTCCTACACTCCCCAGACAACTACGTCACTCTTTCCTGTCTACACTCTGGACGTTATCCACCCTTACATTATTACAAACGTTTACTGGTTCAACACATCTTAGGACCCTACATTCCAACAATTCAACAACCACAACACAGAGAGAACACTTACTGCTCAGGTGCCCTGCACTCGCCCCAAATAAATACACACACAGCATCACAACACTGTGGCCTATGGTCCTACCCAGTGGATGTGGCTGACTTCCTCAGAGGAGGAATTTCACAAAGATAGAAGAGACTTGTAGGGTAGGAAGTAAGGAACATAGCAATCCAAAATAGTCTATGTTACGGAACATAGCAATCCAAAATAGTCTATGTTACTAACTGTGCCACAGCCTTGATGCTGAAAGAGACCTGTAAGAGGGGGGGCTGATAGAGATGTGCAGTTAAGATGGAAAGATCATAACCCCTGCTAATACCCGATGTTTTGTTGTAGCTAACATTTAGTCGTAAGTTGTGTTACAGCTTCTTCAGAAGTTATGTAAATACATTTCATTGTTTTGCAACAGGATTTTGAGCTTTGTAAATTTTTTTTGCATCTTGACACAGGAATGTGAGTTAAGACATCTGTCAGCCCATTGCATATGCCTGTTCATGTGTGTTGTTCTAATGTTAATGGACTCTATTTACTAGTGGTAACACTGTGTGTTAGAAGTCACCCTCATTGAGGCTGTATCACTATCAGCAAATGTAAAAGAGTACAGCATCATTAAAGACCTTCTTACCCCAAAAGAGCCCACTGTATTATGCTTCCCGGTGAAAGCAGCCTTGAAGCTCCATGTGTCCCATATAAGGGGTTCCGGGGTTGCTAATAAAACATTTATTTTTTCAAGCTTGTTCGCCATTTCTGGTATTAGCTAGCTAAGTAGCTAATAATAATAATATTACAGCAACAGAATGGATCTGAGTGAATGAGGCCTTTTCTTCATCTGTTCCTGGCCTACCTTGATACACACGAAACGGCAAACAAGTATGAAATAAAAAATAATTATATAGTAATAACAGTATTAGCAGCAATAAAAATAATAATGATGTGTTGTTCCTGAAGTTTCTGTTAAATTGTTATGATCACGTATGAATAAATGAGGATGGATGTACTGAAAATGAAACGCACAAGGACAGTATGTGGGTGTTGTGAGGAGGGTTGATCAAATAAGAAATGACAGGGTAAGAGTGAGGCAAGGCAGTAAGAACAATATGTATGAGAGAACTGAAAAGGGTCTGCTGAAATGATCCAGACATATGGAAAGGACAAGTAAGATGGTAAAGATGTCAGAAGTGGAGGAAACAAGGAGGCAGCAGCTAAGGACGAAATGGAAGGATGGAGTGAAAGATGTTCCAAGTTCCTCAAGCCTGAAGGTTTAAAAGGGAAAGAAATATGCATGGGATAGAGTGACTTGGAACCACATGGTTATATAGGAGGCAGCATGTTATCAATGAACTGAACTGGTGCATGTAAAGTGGTCAGAGAAAACCACAGATAGGTCTGTGAGGCTTGGCTGTGGATAGGGGGCTCTGGTTTCAGTACATTATACATGATAGCTAGAGAGTGGATGTTCCTCATCTGTTCTTGTGGCTACCTTGCTGTGGGAAATGGTGAACTATGAAAAATATTATCATTATTATTATTATCATTACTACTACTACCACTAGTACTACTACAGTAGATACTAAAAAATTAGAGGATAAAATTATGGTGAAGCTTTTTCATTTTCAGGCTATGTATGCAATAATTTTATACATTCCTGTGTAGCCGTGAAACCAGTTTTCTGTGATATTTTCCCTCCTGACTGATTGCTACAGAATAAAACATGTATAAAAGGGCTTTGTGCCAAATGAATCCATTACTGAATAGTTTCCACGTTAAGACTTGTGAAGTGTTTTATGTATATAGCAAGTACATCCAATCTGTAAAGAAGACTGCTCTCGCACAGAGAACTATAACTCTGTTTATACTCTTAATTGTAGACATTCTATAACTAATTGCATATTGTTAACCAAATTATAATAACTCTTTTACTGTCACCCTTTATTATTAAGAAGTTGCAGTATTTGATTGTGCCTCTTAATAATAACCAATGACAAAATAGATTTTGACAATTTAAAAATGTTGTTATTGTACCTATCTGCTACTAAACGTACATTCTTTGCTTAAAAATTAGACAAATACTCAAGTCCATTTAGTTCCTGGGAAACCACAGGATTTCTGTTAATAACCAGTTGATGCAGCCTGATTGTTTTGTATCACTTCATGGATGAATTACATAAAATCAGCCCAAAAAAACTTTCATATTTCCTTAGTTATATGAACCACTGCAGTATGACAGACAGTAATAATTAATAATTTTTTTTTTGTACATACTCCTAAATACAGTTCTTCATCCCACTGAAAGCTGCTGTTTCCAAACTAGGAGTGTCCATATCTTAGCTTTTTATTGAGATCATGTCAGGCTGTGGGCCTTAATAATAGAAAGGTTCAAACAAGAGATGGAATGAATTTTGAAAAAAATGCTTTTTTAAACAGAAAGGAGCGAGCTGAAGCAAATACAGCTGGTAAGTCCACCCTAAACACTGTATGGAACCACACACACAGTAACCCAACTAGCACTTATTATTCTCAAGAATTTCATTTCTTTACCTAAGGCCTATGCCTAGCATCTTTACCATGATACCAAAAACCACTATACCATTAAACATACCCATCTTTGCTCTTATAGGCAGTGCCCTTTCTTTTCATACACTCCCCAATGAGCCCAAGACCTTAGCCCCCTTAGCCACCCAAAAGCTTGCTTCAACTTACATAATTTCATTTGCTGCCATGTCCACTCCCAGATACTTAAAACATCGGATTTCCCCAGGTTCTCTCAATTCATACTAACACTACAGCTAACCCATCTCTTTCCACTGCTCAACCTAATAACCTTGCTTTTATTAACATTTCCCCTCTACTTTCTCCTTTCATAAAAACTCCCAAACTCATATACCAACTTCTAAAGTTTCTCTTTTGAATCTACCACCTGTGCTGTATCATCAGCAAACAACAACCGAATCACCTTCCAAAACAAGTCTACCTAAGTGCCATTGCCACCCCACCCCACCTCAACCTAAACATACTGCAGACATGCTCCTCTCTTCAAAACCTTTACATTCACTTTCTTTTCCAGCCCATCCTAAACAAATATACCCATAAAATGGGAAAAATTAAAAAAAATCAGCCAATGTTTAGGTCTCGAGCAATTTAGATATTTTATGGTGTACCTGTATGATTCCTTTATTTTCGAAATATCTTCCTCGCTAACTCTTTAATCTTTCTTTAACCTCCTATCGCGGGAAGTTAAATAGTAATAAAATTTATAAAAGTATCTTTATATACATATGTTGTAAAGAAGACCATAATATCTTGTGATTTTCAATTATTCATGTTAAATTGTATTTCTTCTTCCTCTTCTGGATCTGGGTATTCAAAATCTTGGGTCTTGACATCAAGATCTTCCCCAAACTGGACTGCAAAATCAGTCTGGATAAGTACATCCGTAAGAGATTCTTCACTCTTGATGTTCAAGGGCACATAGCGGACCAGAGAGAAGTCTTCAAGAACTCCACCCAAAGCGCACGTCAGCTTATGGTACCTGATGAAGAATTAATGTTTTCTTTCTTTTCCTAAAAAAAAAAAAAAGAGAGAGAGAGAGAGAGAAGACTCCCGATAAACTTAGGCTACTATCCAATTCCTGAAACAATGGAAAATAAAGGAAAAATATTTAAGTTGGAGAGACAGTTGTCTGCTTGGGTATGGCAAGCCAAAGGGCACTTGCTGAGACTCCTGTCTATTTTTCACTTCTAAAAAAATTATTTGTAAAATACTACATACCCAAAAGCTGAGTCCTTGTTATTACCACAAAGGGCTGGACATTAATAACAAATGACATAATATCATTTTACAAATATGTTGTCAAGCTGCCTTCACACAGATGAATCTAGGCCCTCAATTTCTTAAAAGCAACAGGCAGGACCTCATCACGGCAGAGTAAACCAGAGTGGTTTGAGCTGGCAAGTGAGCTCCTAGTTTGCTTTGTTTTGGTTTCAAACCTACACTGTAATGCCTGATGGTTAACAGAGGACACATTCTCATTATCATGGATGAAAGCTATTCACCCTTGGTCCCTTAAATATCAGGGCACGTCAATAAGAGGGCAACTACCTAGAAACATCTTACAAATACAATAAAATTATGACAGACAAAAGGAGCCTCTTTATAAAGCAAAGAAAATTTTCAACGTTGGGACAGGAAAGATAACTTTGTGATTCCAGAGCGTACCAACCCTTGTATTAACAATCTCTACATCTTCTGCCTTGCAACTAATACCTTAACTACTCGCATCTTACTGTTCCTCGAACATTCCTTATTTCCTTTTCATTCTTGTCCCATAACAGGGATATGGAATGATATGGGAATGGTAATGTTACCTTAATGTACACATCAAAATTACTGGATTTACATGATCAGATCCATTCACTTTGACAATGAGGATTATATTTTTTATACTTAACTGTTCTTCCCATCTAAACAAGAGTGTCTGAAACAAATGAATAATGGCTCCATTTGCACACCCACCCTCTAGCTGTCATGTATCCTGTAACGAAACTAAAGGTTACTGTCCGTAACCAAGCCCGCAACCAATGCCATGGTTTATCTCACCTGCTTAGTATGCCCTGGTTCACTCTAATGACAGTCTGTCACCCCTGAAACAACACTGATCTAATTCATTTCATCCCATGCATGCTTCTCGCTCTCCAAAATGTTCACTTCACAATACCAAAAGTTTCCTTCACTCCAGCCTTCCTCCATTCTTATTGCCCCCTACCCCCATTCTTCTTAACCATTCTCTCTTCACTCATCCTCCCCATTTGTTCAAACCATTTCAGCACATCCTGGTCAGTTCTCTCAACTATACAGCACTTACCACTAAACTTCTCTCTAACACAGTCATTCTTTATACGATCAACTAACCTCACCCCTAATATCACCTAAGGCATTTCAATTTCAAAATGTCTACCCTCTTTTCCTCTTTTCTATTCAAGGCCATGCAAGATGGTTACCTATACAACAGAGACTACCTTGTTAGAAGCAAGAAAAAAAAATCAAATACTACTGGCCCACTATTTGTGATAAATGGCACCATAACTAAGACAACAAAGAAATGACTTCCTTAATATATAAGTATTTTAATTCAGTGTTTAGCATAAAAAATTTCTCAAGTATATAACATTCACAAAAATATATCTGGGAATCAAAAATGAAAAATCTGACAACCGTAGTATTCAGTGCGATGATCAAAGTGATTTAAAGAAATTGATGGAGTGCTCAGACAATACACAAATGGACTTGAATGTAGATATGTGCAGAGCAAAGCATTCTGGCATGAAATGTATTACTCATGAATACAAAATGCTCAATAAATCATTATCAGAAGTAACAAGAAAAAGACCTCTGTGATAATCAGCAATGATCAAAAATACAGTGCCTACCTGCCCATAATCAAACTATCAGGTTTCACAGATGAAGATAATAACTATAAAATGCAGGATACAGTACTCAAACTTTATAGTACCCTAATCAGAACTCACCTGGAGTAGACTATTTAAGTTTGGTCTCCAAAACTTATCAAGGATAAAGAAAAACCTAAAACAAATTCACATAAGGGCATCAAAACTAATTCCACTGCTCTGAAAAAATATTACGAAGAAATATCCTGAGATTTTATATTATTCTCACTAAAAAAGTGCACACTCCAAGATATCTAATTAAAGTTTTCATCACTAAATTCAAAAACATAAAGAAAATTCTTCACTTTATATAGAAATTCAGTGACATTAAATAAAGGAATGAAATGTAAAAAAGGTTATAACAGGAAAGTGGAAAAAGGTCGTTTAGCTGTACAGCTGCTAAAAACTGGAATAAATTACCAACATGTAAAAGTGAAAAATATCAATACTTCGAATCAAGGCAAACTTCAGTAATCTCTATTATTAGTAAATACCCCTGTTTCAAGATGAAAAATCCAGTATTTAATTCACTCTTCTTGATTCAACCCCTCCTCCTGAATGCTAATGTCAGAATAGGAAACTTTTCCTATTAACACTTTCCTATAAAATTCCCATGTCAGTATTCTCTCTCCATACTACATAGCATTCCATCTACGTACAAGAGGAGTGGTACACAGGGAGGCACTCACTCCTGTATCTACCACAAATAAGATTATGGCTTCAGGACACTACTACATTACTGTCCTCCGGCAGGTAACTTCTTTATGAACTATCAGGTCCCCTATCATCCGTCATTATCATGAACTACACCTCCAAGAATATCTATATTTACCCTAATAGATAATGACCTTTCCTTCCGCACACTCATTAATGCACCAAGGACCGTACCCTTCCCCTTTCTACCTTATAATGCACTTCAGCCCTTGTGATTCCAACCACTGCCACACCTACCCTCAGGCACATATAGCACCCCATTTCTTCCATGTCTTCTCAATTTGAACTTTTTATATTTGCTTCCAACCAAGATGTTAATGCTGATCTCACCCCCCTCATATATACACTGTTTTCAAAGTTCTTTTCACTGTAGCAAAGTAGCAAGCCTATCTCAGGGTACTGGGTATCTTTGCAAATTTGGTAACCTATAGGGATGGAATTGAGAAGCTCAGTTCTGCAAAATCAACTAAAAAAAAATGTACATGTGCATTTGCCCCCACATCAATAGTACAAAAGTTAAACACGAGATAAAGAGACTTTTCACTGTATCTACGTGTCACGTTAATGCTCAGCTTTAAGTGTAATTTTATTTATTCATTAGATAGCTTTTTAGTTTAAGTACTGGATCTCAACGTCTGATATTCATAACCACAGAAATACCCCATGTATACCTAGGTATTGGCCTTAGTAAATCTAGACAAGATATTTGAATTATTAGCCCTTACCATACAACTAAAAACAAATCTACATGATGGTTTTAATCACCATAAAACTGTACACTAAGATGACTATGTTTCACATGCTAAAGTAATGAAAACAAACTACAAAAAATAAATGTCCTTACTTCTTGTTAAACCTTGAGACGCTGTGTTCAGATGTAAGCAGCTCATGGATCTCTGGTTCTAGGAACATTTCAAGTTGCTCCAGAGCAGATTTGTTCAACAAGTCCATCTTAGTGATGATATTTACATGCGGGACCTAAAATACAAATCAAGAACAGTCATAATTAGCATTAAACCAGTCTATTAATTTCAAAACTGCTTCATGAAATGATCCCATATCATTTTAAATGAAAATATTGTCATACTGTAAAAGTACATATATGCAATATTTGCACTTCATTGTCACTGTTTCAATAACCTTGTCATAATAACAAAATACCCTCAGCCAATCACTCTGTGGTAATAAAAAGAGTGTGGTTGAGAGAGCAGAAGAAGGTGTGTTGAAATGGTTTGGACATATGGAACGTATGAG
>JAYMFT010327277.1:0-39319 GCA_038088735.1 Panulirus argus
TGTTTCAGAGGTGGAGGGAACAAGGAGAAGCGGGAGACCAAATTGGAGGTGGAAAGATGGAGTGAAAGGGATTTTGAGTGGTCGGCGCCTGAACATACAGGAGGGTGAAAAGCCTGTACGGAATAGAGTGAAATGGGTTGATGTGGTATACTGGGGTCGACGCTGTCAATGGACTGAACCAGGGCATTTCAAATGTCTGGGGTAAACCATGGAAAGGTCTGTAGGGCCTGGATTTGGATTGGGAGCTGTGGTTTCAGTGCATTACATATGGCAGTTAGAGACTGAGTGTGAGCAAATGTGGCCTTTTCGTCTGTCTCCTGGTGTTACCTTTCTGACACGGGATGACGATGCTATTTCTTGTAGGGCGGGGTGACATCAGGAATGGATGGAGGCAAGTATGAAAATGTACATGTGTATATGCATGTGTATGTATATGTATGTATTTATGTATATGTTGGTATGTATATATTGTGCATATACGTGCATGTATGTAGATATGTGTGTATGTGAGTGAATGGATCTTTCTTTGCCTGTTTCCTGGCGCTGCCTCGCTAATGCGGGAAATAGCGATCAAGTAAGATAAATGATTAATAAATAATATTATGCAGAATGTGGTGAAAGAGCCTTTCTGTAGATTTCTTATCAAGACATCCCAGTTAGCATATGTATTTCACATTTTCTATCCTGTAAACCCGCACATTACTTTTATAGCCTTCATGGATGAGTTTTCTACGTATATTTACAAAGCACCATATGTCAAATTACCAGGTTTAAGTACAGGAAATTTTTTTCACCAACTTAGTCTGAGCTTTTTGATTTTTATATATATCATTCGGGGTAGGGGAGAAAGAATAATCCCCTCTATCTCCTGTTTCATAAAAGATGTAGGAGTTGGGGACTGGAAACCATCCCTTCCTTGTCTTTCAGTTTCTAAAGGTGGAAACAGAAGAAGGATCCAGCTGAGGGTTGTTCATGTTCCTCTAGGGCTGAGACTGGGGTGTTTAAATTTATTTGGATGTAACCAAGATAAGAAGGGAGAGATAAGTAGTTTGTTAAGGGACAGGAACCTGGATTCTCTGGTTGTGATTGAAACTAAGCTCATGGGGAAGGGGAAAAATTGGTATGGGAATGTCCGAGGGGTAAAGTTGGATTTGTGTGAGGGTGAGATCAGAGGAAAAGGTGGCACTTCTATTGAACGAGGACTTTTGGGAATGCGTTAAAGAGTGTAATGTGAGTTTCAGACATAAGTGGGTGAGAATGTCAATGAATTTCAAGAAGTAGGTGATTGTTAGCATTTATACACCTTGTTGTGAAAAGAATGAGAAAGAGATGCAAGTGTTTTGGGAGGAGCTGGGTTGTCTGGTCACTTCTTGGTGGAAGCGAGTATGAAAGTTTGAAGCAGTCTCTATACTTGTCATGATATTTAGTGTAGGTTTCATGTTAGATACTGCATATGTACATAGGTTCACCAAAAAATATCATACGTCATTTTTTTAATCTAAGGTTTGCAAAATAATGTTAATGATATTAATTTTCATATGGTAAGGATTTGACAAAATCATGGCATTGTATCAGAGCTTTTAGTCTTCTGCTGTTTTAAAGATCACCAGTGTTTTTTATGGCCTCTCTCCCTTTCAGTGTCAGTTTACCTATCACTAATGGCTGAAAAATTTGTCTGTCATTACTTTTTTCTTTACCAGTCTGGACTTAGATGTTTGGATCAATGATCCACCTTCAGAAAGTGATGAGGAAGATGATGACAAGTTTAAGAAAGACATATTTATCAAGACAGAATCCTCATCAAAGCACAAAAAGGAGAAACATGAGCCCTCAGAAGAAGAATTGCAAAAGGTATACTATATTCAAAATTCGTGGTGAAAAGAAATGTCAGATTATTAACACTTGAAGCTAACTAGTTATGGCAAGTGTGTCTTGGTTATGGAAGAATCTTTTTGGTGTTTGCTATGAAGGAAGTGCAAGCAATATGTGGAAAACAGTGAGATGACTAGCTTTATACAGTTGGGGTTGAGACTGAATACTCAGGAGAAGCTTTATCTTGACCTAGATTGTGCTGGATACGACAGTATGCTGGTTATAAGAGCCTACTCCCTAGATGTTTCACTAGAAAATTTATTTGCTCATAAATGATTGCTTTATAATACTGAATACACCATATGATAAATCTTACTGCATTATGATATTGTATACACCATATGATAAATCTTGTACCAACATCTTTGTGGAGTGAGTTTGTTGATCACCACCAATTATGTTCATAAACATGTTTTTTTTTCACTCCGCCTCAAGTTGTAGATTTTTTTTTTTTTTTTTTTTTTTTTCCCCACTAACTTTGGTTGACCCTTAAAACCTTAAAGTGCACTTAGAGACCCTAAAATGGATTTTTGGTGTTTTTCTTAAAGATCTGAATACATTTTTGCATTCAGTGCCCAGGTATAAGTATTCTGGAGGATGGATATTTAGACGTTTGTGCATGAGAGTGTTAAGAGTTGTACACCCATACCATTGACTGGGAATAAGAGATGCATATCTGTAACTGTAAAGTAATTGTGAAGGTTAATGTTGGAGAAAGCATGTTGAATACAGTTATTTGTTAATTTGAAAAAATGCTTTTTGTTTCAGCTTCGGGATGCAAGGAAAGCAGAACAAGCCAGCAATCCATATTATGTTAAATCATCAGCTCAGTCCTCTCCACGGCCAAATCATAATAGTATACAAGTAGATGACATTCCAGTGGCAGCTATTGACCTTAATGTTTCTCTGAAAATACCAGGTCAGTTAAGGAGATTATCTTTCATAAAGAAATAATCTTTGTCTTGAATGAGTGGTAGCAAACCTGCGTTTACATCTTTTCTTATGACTCATGTTTTGATATGTCTTCTAAGCTTATATATCCATACATATTTTTATGGCAGACTTGTTTTGTTTTTGTTATTTTTTTGTAATATTAAACAGACAAACAGTACAAAGAACAGGCTTAACCTTTTTACAAATGATATAGCACTCTTCATGGAGATCAAAGTAGATTTATTTATATTTATTTATAATACTTGATCACCATTTCCCACGTTAGCAAGGTAGCCCCAGGAAAGACACGAAGAAAGACCTATCCACTCACATATATACATATATACATACATGCACATACGCATACATATACATATCAACATATACATACATATATACATATACCTACTCATACACATACATATATACACATGTTCATATTCATACTTGCTCACTCTTTCCATTCCCAGCACCACCCAGCTTGCAGGAAACAGCATTGCTACCCCCTGCATCAGCGAGGTAGTGCCAGGAAACACAAATTAATGCCACATCTGCTCACGTTTATTCTCTAGCTGCCATGTGTAATGCACCGAAACCACAGCTCCCTATCCTCATCCAGGCTCCATAGACCTTTCCATGGTTTACCTCGTACATTTCACATACCCTGGTTCAGTCCATTGACAGCACGTCAACCCCACTATACCACATCATTCCAGGGCACTCTATTCCTTGCATGCCTTTCACCCTCTTGCGTGTTCTGGCCCCAGTCGCTCAAAATCTTTTTTTGGGTGAGGATGTGGTAGCAGGCTAAGAAGAGGCGAAAAGAGATGAAGAGATTAAAACTTTTATTAAGAGAAAGTAATTAATACCATAGAAAAGAAGTGGGTTACTGATGGTTGGGTGTTGGTTGCCTATGAATGAGCTTGTCAGCCTCATAAGTATTTTGGTGGTTGATGTGGGGGATACATGTATAGGTGGTTGAAGTGGGTAATATATATACACCCTGTTTTGAGAGGTGAAATGGTGGTTTAACCCCTAGTTGAGCAGGTACTCTTCTAGATACCCATTAGGCTCTGCTTATGACAGGAAAATATATTTTCATACTTTAAAACCTACTTCTTCCACACTTTAGACAGAAGAAGGGTAGTAATCCTTCCCAGGGAATTAGATGTCCCTGAACTGTGACCAAGTAGTGGAGTTGGGGTACTCTAGCTCTACTTAATAATTCCCACAAAATTTTCCATGCCTCCATGTATTTTATCTATCCCATGTAAATTAGAATAGAGGTCAAAGTATAAGATTGATAGATAGAAATAGTAACAGTGGAGCAGTTAGATTGAGATTCACATTTTTGCTTTCCAAGTGTATATTTTTAGTTGTGATTTCAAAATTATGGTTTTAATGTGCATTTGTGTCTTTTCATTTAACACAGGTATGACATCAATGGACAAGTACCAGGTAGTTGAGGGATGGCAAGACGGAAATAAGAAACGTCACAAGAAACAGAAGAAGCGTAATAAAAGGAAGGGCCTTGTATCATCTAGTAGTGAAGAGGTATGTTAATATAAATCAGCCTGTAAATGGAAGTTGAAGGCATAAATCTTATCTCTTGAGGATTTGAAACTAAACACATGGATAATTCAAACAGGAATACAGATTATTCCTCATTTCATGTAATATCTTTCTCCATCAGGAAGTGCCTCATATGCATGTTGTAAATACTGATGTAGGGGAAATGCCAGAAGGGGCTCACTTGTCTGATGATAATGAAGTTGATGAACGGCCTGAAGATGACCCTCATAAAGCTTTGGACATAAATCTTGATGAGTGAGTGATGAATGTTAAGGTTTTTACTGTTTTTTTAAATGATAAGATGAAGTCAATAATTTCAACTTGATTCACTCCGCCATCATTCCCTAATTCTCATAATGTGCAAAAGTTGAAGGATTTTCATAATTATGCAGTAGTCTTTTGATGGAAGGTATGAATTGATATATATATGCATAAACCATAATCATGATGGGTAGTCAAAGTAGTAAGAGAAAATTTTTGGTGCTTACCTTTGATGCACATGTGCATGCACATAAGCAAATATCCTTTTGTACATTAAGTTTGGTTGTGCCAGTTTTTAGGAATTTAACAGTTGTAGGGAGTAGAAAATCTCTGGTTTCAAATTAAATGCATAGGAGCATTGCCAATTTCAGTGAACCAAAGTCTTTAAATTATTGGTTATTTTAAGGAGAGCAAAATAGTAAAAGAGTGAATAGCTAACATGGTTAGTGTGCACAAATACATCTAAGAATTACTTTATGAAAGTGCACCTTTTGCCAATCACCACACACTCTGACCTCGTATCTCCTCACACATCCTCACTCAAGCCTTTTCTCCAGGCTCACATACTTTCACCACTCTCTTCTCTCCCACATCATTTCCTCTTTTCCTAAAGCCTCTACAAATCTACAGCCTTGTCTCCACAAGGTAATGATCAGACATCTCACCAGCTGCTCCTCACAGGACATTCACATCTAAGATTCTCTCTTACATACATTTACATTGTGTTTTCCACTTGAGGGACTAAAGATGATAGAATGACAGTAAAAAATATATATTTTTTTATTTCATACATATTCACTATTTCCCGCATTAGTGAGGTAGCATTAAGAACAGAGGACTGAGCCTTAGATGGAAAATCCTCACTTGGCCCCTTCTCTGTTCCTTTTTTGGAAAAGTAAAAATAGGGGGGGGGGAGGATTTCCAGCCCTCATCATTATTACGTTAGTTTATTGTATTCTGTATTGCTCAAGGTTGACAATTTGCCCCTGCTGCCCCTACCCAGTGGGGGAATGACAGTGCATCATGTGAAAATTTTGATGACGATGATGAATACGAAATCTAGTAACCAGAGTTTGTGCTGGGAAGGTTGAAAACTTTTATTATAGTAAACAGGATATAAATGTTGTTAATAAAGAGAATGGTTTAATAGTGCCGTATTAGTAATCCATTTTGTGTTTTAATTCAGACCTTTAGCTCCCAATGAAGTTTTGCCAACAAGAACACACTACGAAGCACAGTTGCAAAGAAGACAAGATATTGATGATGAAGGGAAGATAATACCCACTGGAACTCCTTCAAAAAAGAAGCCAAGGAATAAGAAAGATAAAAAAGAGAAAAAGGAGAAACAAAAGAAAGTTAAGAAAGAGGAGAAAAAAGTAAGAAAGAAGTCAACAAAAGATAAAGAAAATCTTATTATAGATTTAATTGATCCGGTTAAGGAAACAGCCATTAGTGAAAAAGAACTTGTAGCTGCTAACGAAATTAATGGAATCACGGATGCTAAGATTGAAGAAAGGGTGAGTAATATATTTAATGTATGCATAGAATCCATTTGTTCTAAAAGCTCTCATGTACCCCACATCTTAATTTTTCATTTATATAATACAGGCTTCTGAGTTTTCCACTGCCATCCACTGTTAATTTCTCTTTGCATAGCTTGTTCCATTCGTTCACAATTCTGTTGCTAAAGAAATGTTTCTGCCCATTCTGATTGACACTTTTATCACCAAGCTAAGTGTTTTGTCTTCTGGTTTTGGAGTTTATTGTGGCATCAAAGAATTGGTGAACATCATTGTGGCCTTCTTATAAATCACCCATCACTAATACCCGGTCTTGTGCATCAAAACTGCTGACACAAACACTCAGCTGCTCCCAAAACACTTGCCTTTCATGGTCTTTCTTCTCATGGCCGGGTGCCTCAGCACCAATAATCACTTTTCTCTTGTCATCCACTTTGTTTTGTCCACATCAGTCTAGAATTTACTTCCTTACTCTCTGTCACACACTCCCACAACTCATGCTTCAGGAGTAGTGCTACTCCTTCCTTAGCTCTTTTCCTTTCACCAACCCATGACTTTACTCTTAAAACATTTCAAAGCCATTCTTTCCCTACACCCTTGAGCTTCATTTCACTCAGAGCTAGAACATCCAGGTTTCTTTCCTCAAACACACTACCTATCTCTCCTCTCATCACATCTTGGTTATGTCCACAGATATTAAGACACCCCAATCTGAGCCTTAGAGGAAGATGAGCACTCCCTGCCCTGCTGCTTCTTCTGTTTCCTCTTAGAAATTGAAATACAAGAAGGGGAGGGTTTCCAGCCATTGCTCCAGCCCCCTTTAGTCACCTTCTATAGCACGCAGGGAATACAGAGGTAGAATTTGTTTTTCTCCTACCTATAATTGCTACATACGTCCTTAGCATCTTTAACTTTGAAAAGAGGAACAATGATAGCTTTCACCCAATACTCAGGCACATCCATGTTCTGCTGTGCTAAATTACATAACAAGTGCTTTCAATCTTATCACACTTTCTCTTCCATACTTCAGCATTTCAGCTGTAATCCCATCCACCCCAGGTGTCTTTCCTATGTTCATCCTCATTATTGCCCCTTTTTACCTCCTGTCTTGATATTGGCCCCTATTAGGATGAATTTGTTCAGTAAGCATTCATAAACCATGTTAGGAGCCGGTTATACTTCCTCCAATTTCCTTTAAAATGGGATACGACTCATAAGATGTAGATAGCTGATCTTTGTTAAAGGAGCTTTTCTCCTATTATAATCCAAAAGGATTCTCAAAATTTAGATCTCAAAAAGGATTTTAACCATATTTTTCTGTACCTTTCAGCCTGCAGATGATTTAGACTTCTGGCTTTCCAAAGATGACCCATCATCCCAGGTAGTGCCTGAATCAGTTGTAGATAACACAGAGAGGGCAGCATCACCATCTACTTCACCATCTGTTAGAGAGGAGGCAAGAATTTAACATTATTTTGTGTTTATATTACAGGGAAGAAGAGAGATATAGGTGCTGTAGAGAGGAACCTGAATGTTGCAACTTTGAGTTGAAAGGGAAGAGGGTATAATGGATTGGAGGTGTTGTGGCGGTAATGTCTGGGGTTATTATAAGGGCAAGAGTGAAGAAAGGGGTGACACTTCTGATGAAGAAGGAGTTGTGGTTCAGTGTTAGAGAGTGTAAGAAAGTGAGTTCAAGATTGATATAGTTAAGAATGAAAGTGTACTGTGAGAGGTGGATAACATTCCCTACACTCTACCCCAATACACGCAATCCATCATTACGCATTATGGCCTGTGGTCCCACCCAATGGATGTGGCTGGATTCCTTAGCTCCTTGTGAACCCCATAGAAGATACATGGGGCTCCCAGGGCAGAAAAGTAAGGGAGACAGCTAGATAGGTAGATAAATGTAGGCATAATTTTTTTATAATCTTGTAACACTTATCATGAAATTTTTTTTATTTCAGAGTAAAATAAAGAAGACAAAAACAAAAAAGGAAAAGAAAACGAAGAAAGAAAAGGAAAAGTATAAACCAGAAAAAAAGAAGCATAGAAAAAAAGAAAAAGAAGAAACGAATCTATTAAGTCGTAATAGAGATGAATATGAGGAGACAAATGGAACTGTCACTCAAGACTTGGAGGAGAAACTAGCAGTGCCTGATTGTCAGTCATATAGTAGATTATTGGCGGAGGACTCTGCTGTAAGAATGGTAAGTAAACAAGCTGTACAAGAAGGTGTGTATATTAATTTCTCAGTTTTTTGCTCTGTGATAAGTGAGAATTTATATATCTATCTTCTTTTCCATCATTTCTCATCCATGTATATCTGGGAATCATCTTGCAATGAAAAAAGATGTTTGCAAGGAGTAAACCCCTCTCAGCATAGACATCCACAAGGTAACTTGCATTTCTATTTATCCCAAGCACTTTCCATTTACCGTTGCCAGTTTCATCACATGCAACATTTGCATTCATATCACTCATTACAACCACCTTCCTCTCCTTCTCAGACTCATTTATGCAGTAATTCAAATTTCTCCAGAAATGCTTCCTTTTTGTCTTTACACTCAGTCTTTATATTCATAGATGCAAATACACATACCCATGCATACTTCACAATTCCAGTCTTTCCTTTCACTCACACTATTCTTGATCCATTTCATGCATACTCTGTATTACCTTCCCATACTCCCAGTGATAGCACCATTGCCTGTCCTTCATCACATCTTCCTTAATAAATTTTATTCATTCCCATCCATACCACTTCCCCTTCCAGGCTGGAAAATCAGATTCCTTGGTTCTTGTACAGCAAGTTCTGTTCGTGGCTTAGCCAGTGGTGTGCAAAGGGTACAATACACAAGCAGACTACAAACTTCATCTGACCTGCTTGTGAATGATCCGATCTCGGTTGCTCCCCCCCCCCCTCCTCTCTCTCTCTCTTTTAAGAGAGAGAGAGAAGTGAACAGGTCGCTGTGGGAGTTTTGCAAGTAGTGTTTACAATATTATGTATCCTATTTTCTCATTGCTTAGTTTCATGTTCATTGTCAGATAGTTGCCATGAAGTTCTCATTCCAGTTTGTGCATAAAATTCTTTGTGATGGCTCTCTAGTCTGATTTGTGAAGGTGATAACTGCTGAATCTGTTGTAACCCTCATATGTAAGAAAAGCATTCAAATGTTCCCCATGGAAATATGCAGGGTGTCAGCCCCTTGCCACGTCAGTTAGATTTCCTTTCCAACCCTTAGAATTTCTCATTTTTCAAGTTGTATGAATTTTTTTGTTGTTGTTAGAGGCTCCAGTTATGGACAAAAGTCCACATCAAGGCTGGGCTTAATTGAAATATAGAGAGGATTATGAAAAGGAAAGAGACAAGGGAGAGTATTTGCAAATTTTGGAAGAAGTGAAAAACCTGTCTTTAAAATGTATCAGGTCATAGTAATTGGGAAAGACAAGAATTTAGAGAGTTCCAAAGCTTCTAGGTGTAGAGAAAGAAACAGCAAATAAAACGGCCTTCCCTTGAGTTGCCAATGGCCACATAGTAATCATCTGATACAGCAGCACACTGAGCATTGCGTGGTCTAGCTAGTGGTGGGGGCACACAAGCAGCCAGCTTTCTTAAAATTTCAAAAATAGATGTTACTGGACTTTGCCTGCCTCTGGTTAAACCTTGAGTGAAAAGTCATCATTGGCAAGGCTGTATCATCATATGTTGACAAAACAGAGTTCACTTTCTTGGAAGAAATTCTCTCACTCCAGAGGAGTTCATTTTCCCTGCTACTAAAAATAGCACAGCCTTGCAGCCTCTGGAGCTCCTGGAAAAAGGAATCCTGGAGTAACACCAGGTCCTTTTCAAGAGAGGGGTCGAGGGGAGTTGGAAACTAAATAGATAAAATGTTAAAGACATTCATATGACAATGAAGAAAATCACTTCAGAAGTATATGTAATCCTCCAGTTTTGTACTAATATTGTGCAGAAGGTTTGTAGTTGTGTCAGCACAGTGTGCTAAAAGGTGCAGAAGAGTGATGCCTAAGTGTCAGGTGAATTGCCACCACATGTGTTTTATCATTTATTTCACCTACACTGAAGCTGTGTTTTTTATCAGAACACACACATGTAACCTACCAGAATGTGCTGCATCCAAATCTTTCATGTGTAGCTTGTCATTCATAATTTTGACAGGTTACATTCATTGTTTCATTAAGATCTTCAGCATAGTTGTGTTTGAAATGCATTGATATTTGCTTTGTTTGTTGAAAAATCAGGTTAAACAGATAACATTTTCTGTGTTTAGATTTTAACCATTGTCATTTTTCTAGGTGTACTCATCTGCAGCCATGGATGGTATTATGAGTGAAATACTGGTATGCATAAACTTCACCAATCAATCTTCCAAAAGTATTAGCAAGCTACAGTTAACATTACCTGATTCCAGTGCCCTTAAGATGATGCGGACAGTAAGTGTACAACTTAATTATACTTTTTTTGTGACAGCTAGGCATCACCTCATATTTTTATAGGTATTTTGGTTATGCTGATATTACCAGGTGAGATTTGTCATATAATGAATTTTGTACACATAGTAGAAAATGTATAATTCCAGAAAGACCCCCAAGAATTTCAGAGTGATCAGTACAAATCATGTTGTCTCATTATGATTGGAAGAATGACTGTAGGACAGATTTCCTAATAATTATGGTAACCCCATTTTACAGTGAGTTCCATCGAAATATGAAATCAATATAATATTTGTCTTGGCAGATGATGAGAAATGTTGCTAGCAATCAGTACAGAACAACATCATGAAAGCAGGGCTACCAATGTGAGGCCAGACCAGTTGCCATTTCTCAAAATCCTTTATCCATGATGTCTTATTGTTTCACCCAAGTAGTGGTAGGATACTTTTTTCTACCATTTGTACCTTGTCTTTCACTTTTTATTCAGAGATCAATTTAGCCATAAATTATTTCTTCTTCATTTTCAGATTTTGCTACAAATGTTTTTGCATTATTAGTCTTGTAGTATATCAAGTGACTGTGAAATCACACTATGTTTCCATAGCAATGTTAGGGTTGACATCTCCCTAGTGCTCAATATTTTCATTGTTTCTTAGATGATTGCACCAAACATCAAGGGAAGGATTATTTAACTAAGCTGCCTTCAATGTTTTCCTTGGCTAGATAGTGAGCGAATATGCCAGGCAAGTCCCAGAAGTCATAGAAGCAATGTGTACCTTGTTTTGTATGTCACTTACCCTTTTTTGGCCATTGTTATGCATGATCCCAAACAAATTGCTTGTAAGGCATACCCACAACACTGTAGTAACAAGCCCTTCCTACCTGCATATTACTGTTCCAAATTTAATATTGATCCAGTAGCACCAAATGAACATAGGTTTATGTACTGGCCACCATTTTAGGTAGTTGATGAAATATATAGGATACTAATGGGATATACACTTGAGTTTGTGGATATTTCAGGATTTGGCTGACTTATTTGTATTATAGCTGATGTGATGGTTCTAGGTTGCTTACTTGAAAGGACTCGTGGGGAATGTTGGAACTGACAGTTCACTGAAAGATATTGATTGTCATGCAACCGATCCATATTCTGTCACATTCTGTTCTTTTTTCCTCCTCTTGCTTTCTTATAATCCTGTTGTCTTTTGTTATGATGTGACTTCAATAATGTCTTAACATTTTTGTGCATATAAAAGATAAATATTTTGTGTAATGAGAATTAGATAATGGTAATATTTTGAAATTTGCAGGATCCACATTCAGAATTGCTGAATCTTCCATGGACTTTAGATCCAGGGGAATCGAAGGAGACCCAATTGTCCTTTACTGCTGAAGATGACACCATACCACACAAGCTCAGGGGTTCTTTATCATACATTCTGGTACTTTTTTCTTTTTTTTTTTTTTTTTATATTGAAGTCTCCAGTCACAGACAAAAGTTCACCTACAGGCTGGGCCCTAACTGAAATATAGAGAGAATTATGAAACGGAAAATACAAATAGTGTTAAAAGATATTTATAATATTTTGAAGTATCTTCCTATATTTCTTTTAGTTCTATAATAATTTTGCTGTAGGCCTACCTTTTTCATATCATTTAACTCAAAAGTCATTTCAGTTAAACTTCTCAATGTTAAGTGTATTTGACAAAAATACATACAGAATAGAACTAGCATCACTCCATATAATGGCTACTAATGTTAAGAGGAGTATTTATCTATCAGATTTGCTATAGTTATAAATGTAATCATTATTGATTTCAGGATGGTGGCAATAGCAGTGAATTATCGGTGCGCCTTGAGTTTCCTGTAACAACCTTCTTGTCAGGCAAGACAGCCAGTCGAGCAACCTTTACAGACCTGCTAAGTTCTGGTCAGCTTTCTGCAAGGTCTTCCTTTACACTGCCAGATTGCCCATGGTCTTTCCCAGAGGTATTACTTCTGTTTATTGTAGTTCTATACAATGGATTTTGCCTTCTTGAGGTTACATTGCACATGAAAAGTCACTTTTGGCAAAGCAGTGTCATTGTTAGTTGATGAAACAAAATGGTCTTATCAAAGAACCTGTCACTTTAAAGGAGTCCATCCTGTCCCTACTACTAAGTAATAGCACAGCTTGGAGCTGCAGGAACCTTCAGAAAAAATTTTCTGAGATAACACAGGACCCTATTTGAAAGTGGTCCAGAGGTAATGTGTGTGTGTGTGTGTGGAGTGAGCTACCAGCAGGAACAGAAGAAGAATAGCCTCATTTCCTCACTTGTACTCCAGCTGTCATGCGTAATGCACCGAAACCAGTGCCCCATCCATGGCAAAGCCCAATAGACCTCTTGTTGGTTTCCCCTGACTGCTTGATATAGCCTGCTTCACCACATTGACAGCACATCATCCCTTGCATACCACATCGCTCCAGTTCACTTTGTCCTGTGCTCACCTTGCTTCCTCCTGCAAGTTCAGATGCCAGTCTCTCAGAACATTTTTCACTCCATCCTTACATCAGTTTGGTTTTCCTCCTCTCCATATATATATTTATGTTATTTATAATATACACATAAACATATTCATACTTGCTGGTCTCCATCCATTCCTGATGCCACCCTGCCCAACAGGAAATAGCATCACCATCCCCTGGATCAGTGAGGTAGCGCCAGGAAACAGACAAAAAAGGCCACATTCACTCATGTTTAGTCTTTAGCTGTCTTGTGTAATGCACCGAAACCACAGCTCCCTGTCCACATCCAGGCTCCACAGACCTTTCCATGGTTTACCTCAGACGCTTTACATGTCCTGGTTCAGTCCTTTGACAGCATGTGAAAGGTGAAATCGCTCTTCAGTAGGAGTTCATGTAATTTTATTTAATATGTAATTTATCTATACATGTGGCATGACATGTTTCATAGAGACAGTCCACCTCATCAGGTGCTAAATCTTAATAAAGTTATGTAAATCTCAGCTGACTGGCCTGACCCACAGTGACTGTTGAAAAAGAAATTAATTAAGGGGGGCGGGTTTAGTGTCGGGGGTTGACCTGGTAGGTAGGTGTATCCAGCCAGCCCCCCCCCCCTTTTTTTTTTCCCCATAATGATATGGTTAAAAATAGAAATATTAAAAAAGTGGCCCTGGACACACTTCCAGAGTCTTACCAGCTTCCAGGGTTTCTCTCTGGAGTTATTAAGTATTAGGTTATTAATCTTATGTTACTATAATCCTTTAATACTATGATTTCCTTTACAAGGTGCTAGAGGAAGTAACACGAGGAGGAAGTTTAGCAACAGTGGAATGTGTTGACCAAACTGCTTCCCTGTATGGGCGCTCCCTCCATGGTCATCATGTGTGCCTACTAGTCAAGTACCAGGTAGGTCTCTCTCTCTCTCAAAATGTATATGATAATAGATGTACAGGAAAAGTGGAACACAGATAGATTGTATCATGAAAACCAGTAGCAAAGAAATAGTAAAATGAACATGGCTTAGAGAACAGGTTGGCAAAATGGAAACAAGTAAGGAAGCATCACTAAAGCAAACCAATAAATGGCTGAAATATTAACATAGAAATTACACAGAAGTGTTGAACAGAAGGTATTAACATAGAAATTACACAGAAGTGTTGAACAGAAGGTCAGTATGGAAAGATGACATGAACCAGAATTGATAAGACTGTGAATAATTGTAGGAGTTATCCATATAGTAGACTAAGATGGTTTGAGAACTAGAATAATAATCAGCCAAAATATGTTGACTACAGAAACACACCAAACAAGTGCAGTATTTTCCTAATGAAGAACCAAATTAGGAAAGTCCTGGTAGAAATTTGAGTACAGCAGTAGTGAAAACACAAAACATGATTGATATAGAGAAGGGACCTTGGAAAATCGGGGATAATTTAGCTCTAAATGAAAAAATAAGTATATCATTAGTATATAATCCTGTGATGCCTGCTGACTATCTATCCTACCCACATACATATACTTGTGTATGTCGTTCTTTTTAAACCAGGTATTCCCAGTCATCAGCCCTTTTCAACACAACTCCACATGCTGTCACCATTTAAATTCACATTACTGGACACCCCATTCCTTCATTTATACCCTCAACTGCCACATTACTCAATATCTCATTTAAATTACCCATTGCTAATACCCATTCTCTTGCATCAAAACTGCTGACACACTCACTCAGTTGCTCCCAAAACCTTTGCTTCTCTTGATCTTTCTTCTCATGGTCATGTGCATAAGCACTATAATTATTGCCCATCCCTTGCAGTCCACTTTCATTTTTACTCATATCAGTTTGAAACTCATTCACAAACACTCTTTCACACACTCCCACAACAGCAGCAGCAGCAGTAATGCTACCCCTTCCTTAGCTTTTGCCCTCATACCAACCTCTGACACTACTCCTAAGACATTTCCAGACCATTCTTCCCCTTTATCCTCAGGCTTTGCTTCACTCAGAGCCAGAATATCCAGGTTCCTTTTATCAAGCATAGTACCTATCTCTCTTCTTCTCATCTTGATGATATCCAAACACATTCATACTCCCCAGCCAGAGCCTTCAAGGAGGGTGAGCATTCCTAGCTTGGCTCTTTCTTCTGTTACATCTTTTAGAAACTGAAATACAAGGATGGTTGGATGGGATGGGGCTTTCATACCCCCCCTGCTACAGTTCCTGTCTTACTTGGTTGCCTTCTGCAACATGCTGCTGTGTGTAAGACCAATGAAAATACTTAGTTTTTATTTGTAAAACATAAAGGTAAAGTGGTACTATACTAATGAATCCAGTAAATTAAGCTTTGATGATTTCATGTCATGCAAATTGCGAGAACATAGGTCAGACACGATAACTATAAGAATCAGGTAATTTGATAGAAAATGTAAAAGGATTTTGTAGCCATTTAAAGGATGTCTGTGGCAGAGCCCAAACATAAATGGGCTTTGATGATAAAAGTTTTTATATAACCTGTTGAAATGCTGAATCTGACTCTCTCCAGAATTATTAGGCAAAAGACAAGAGAAGAAAAGATTGGATGGGGGGAAACACCAGTACTAGAATAAAATAAAAAGAGGATTAAAGAAGCTTGATGCATACCATTTAAGGATGCAGTAGACAGGTGTTTTATGAAATGAGTGTTGGAGATTGCAGAGGAAATTAATTTTATTACTTAAAAGTCATTTTTATTGATGCATCATTCACTTTGCTAAGAATAGGCATCAGAACCTGAGTTTCTGAATAATGAATGTCTTAGTGAGACTTTTATTTACTTGTACAGTTATGTGAATTGATTGTTGCATATGTTTGTTTGTAGTTCATATATTGATTTGCACTAACTTTTTTATTACTGTTGCAGGAACCAAATCGACTGACAGTTGATGGCAAAAGCACAGAGGGAACACTCCTCTCCAATGCTCTAGATCACTTAAAGACCACATTATTACAGAAGCAGTAGTCAACAGGTTCATTCTTTAGGAAGTGGGAAGGTGGCTTTAAAGTTGCTTTACAAAAAAATTATTATTTTTTTTTAACCAATTATAAATCCCAATGAATTTGAAGTAATAAGACTTAAAATTAATTTGGTGCTCTTGAATTTAATGCTATGTCAAAAAAAAGAGAAAAAGATACATAATTTACAGTCACTGAAAAAATTTTGCTAAAGATTATGATTTTATCAAGATAAGTACTGAGTCAGCAGATCTAATTTTGGATGATTCTTCATGATTGTATGTGTTTGTGAGTTTTATCTTAAGTATTTTTGTGAAAGATTCATAGATACATCAGCTATAAATTCATAGTAATTATATACCTTCAATACTGATTTTGGTATTAATAGAAATAAACATTCATATGGGCATCCTTCTTTATATATATTTTTCCTTTTTGAGTAAAAACACTTTTGCACTAAAGACACTGATATGATATAGTATTCCCAGATAATAATTCTGAGCTTAAACGTTTATATAAATAAATTTATTTCAATTTTACATAGCAAGAATAACATTTTAATACGTGTGCCAAGAAAAAAAAAAAAAGCTAAGCTTGCCTATTTGATAACTCTACTAAGAAGCCCACTATTACAGAAGGGAAACAATACTGTTCAGTCACTGGCACACCTACCAGCCCACATAGCAGTCTACTTTTCTTCTCACTTGGTCACCTGCTATACCTATCCTTGTACTTTCATAATTGCACCTGCCTAAAAGCCATGTGGAAATGAAAATCTTTTTGTAATTTTTTGAGATCTGAAAAACAGTAGCATCTCAGTTACTTTCTGTTTTTCATGAATTAAATACAGAATTCCTCCCAAAATGTTTAGTAATGGCTAAATGAGGTTTTAAGATTTACTTCATACTTCCAGCAGTATGATTATTTCTTGATTAGTTGTAGATAAACTGAAGAATGGAAACAGGATTTGTGATATTATATACTTTGAAACAATTGTTTAAAGGGAGAATAAAGAGTTTTTAACTGCATGTAACTTTTCAGGTGTTATTACTATGCGACATTAATAGAAGCTTACTTTAGTGGTTAGGAATATGCCATTTTATGCAGATTCATTTAGTTTCTTGGATATCATGTCAAATAGGTATTGTAAACTGTTTGTCCTGGGTTATTACAAGAGGCAAACAGTTATAAGTAATGTAAACTGATTGGCAGTAGAAGAATCGAGTATCACCAGTGCCTTGCATGAGCTTATGTGGGCCACAGGATGCATTTGCTAACCTGATGTTGTTTGAGACATTCTCCCAATGCCTAACAAAGACATCTTGGTCAAATTGGTTTTACAGAATTGTATATTGAAATATACTTTTGTGTGGTTATTCAAAATATCCTGGTGTCATCTAGCACAGAGGACAAGCTTTTCATCAGGCCTTTAAGAATGATGAATATCTAACTTGCTGGTACTGATTATCCAAGACAGAAATTTTTTTATGTGATATTTATTCCTTTCATTATTCATATACTGTCCATTCCTTCAGCATGGATGATTTTCATGTAGTTCTGATGTAAAGCAGTTACTCAGGATATATGGAATTGGGACTTGATCAACTTGTTGATAGGTGTGGTTTGAGAATCACCTCACTTTTTCTGAAGACTGTTCCTAGCAGTAATTCAGATATATCTTAGGTAGAAGGGAGGACATCTAAACCAAGCCCAGAGCTAACCCACTATGGTGCCTGCTTGCATCAAGCTTCAGATCTAAAATGGATTGTAGATAATTATTCACATGAATTGTGTGTGTAGAATATTGTAGTAAAATTATGTCAATATGTTTTAATGCCATGCATTTTACCAACTTCCTAGATTTGGATGTTGGCACTAGGAATTATCTGTTAGGAGGGGTTTTTAGGTTTGGGTAGAGAGGCAATTCTAAGTCATGTAATATCAGACAAAAGAAAAGTTTTTGTTTGGAGTTAAGTTATATATTGATGACTTAATATACCTATAGCATATGCAAAATGTTCATGCGCTGTACTGTTCAGAATGAAGTAGACGCCAAAGTTAATGATAAAGTATTTTCAGCTGTTATTTAATAATTTAAATTTTTTTTTTATAAAGAAGTTTGTATATGTTTAATTTAAATTAAGATATTGACCATGTTATTCAAAATTCATCACTGAGACTTACCATCTCCATATTTTATACATAGTCAAATGTAATCTGATAATGAATTTTAGATATTTTACTGTACGATAATTTTATCTTTGCTATTATTTAGGTTTCCAGTAAGTTCTTAATTTGGAGTTGTAAGGCTTCATTAAACCTTTGATTAGTATAGTTAAAAGAAAACTCTACTAAGAATATTATTTATGTAATTATGTGTGCTGTGCTTCACTGAGTTCTTAGTACACCCCATTGACTATTTGTGGGAACACGTTTAGGAAATATGCCTGTAAGAGTATGATGAGATTGTGTCAAAAGACAGAGCAGTTGTACATGGTGGAAATGTGCTCTAACATGGATGTTTTAAGATTTTTGATGGGTTTCTCTGCTACACAGCAGGGAACATCCACAGTATCATCTGCAGACATCCACTCCTCTCTACTGGTCATGGATATTGCACCAAAACCAGAGCTTGCCATCCGAAACTAAATCCCACAGACTATTGCACAGTTTACCCAGACACCTTCATGTGTCTTGGTTCAGCCCATTGCCCTCCTTTATAACCAATTGGCCCTTTTCATTCTATCCTTGCAAACTTCTCTCCCTCCTGAATGTTCAGTGCCTATTGCCTTGAAGCCTCTTTCACTACATTTTTCTATCTTCTTCCAGGTCTTATTCTCTCCCATCCATTCCTCGTCTTGTGACTTGAAGGTCCTCTTAATCAGTCTTTCTTTGCTCATCCATTCCATATGGCTGAACTATTTTAGCACCCCCTGATCAGCTCTCTCAATCATTTCTGCATACTACCACATGAAACCATCAAATATACCCATCTTTACCTTCATATATGGTAACCTGTCTTTCTGCACATTCCTCAGTGCACCCTGGACCTTCACCCTCTCACCTGTCCCATGCCTTGCTTCAGTTCTCATAGTTCCCATTGCTGTCATATCCACAACAACATATATAAAACGCACCACGTCCAAATTCTTTCCATTCAAGGTCACTATCAAAATAACCTGTCTGTTTTCACTGCTAAATGTAATAACTGTGCTTTTATTCATATTTGTTTTAAATTTATACAATTTTTCCATACTCAGAAACCATTTTCTGTAGTTTCTCACCTGTATCTGCCACCAGCACCATGTCATTGGCAAGCAGTAAGCATTAATTGAGTCACCTCCCAGGCCTCACCACCCCTGACAGAATGCAGACCACCCTTCTGTCCAAGAAACTTGCATTCACTTCCCTCACCACCCCATTCATAGACATATTGATTAACTACAGAGACTTCGTAATTGATTAACTATAGAGACCATACAACCTAGCCACAGACCCACATTTACTCAAAACCACTCACCCTCTCCAAACACACATGCCTTAATCTCTATCTATGTAAATGTATAGTTTTCCCTACCCCAGGACCTGTTTATGGGGCTCCTACTCCCTTGGGGCTGCACTCCGTACAAGAGGAAAGTATTTGATCTGGAGTGTAAAAACCCTCGACAAGACTCTACTACTGTTCATCCATAAATAATACAGCCTCAGTGAAGGTGACTTGTAACTCTCCATGTAACCACTTGCAGGTGGTTTCTGCTAAAACCTGTTCCATTTCTAAGGCTGGAGAAGCAGTTTTGCATAAAAAGAAGGAAAGAGAATGTGGTATTGCTGGACTTTGCCAATAAGTGGTTATATTGAAAGTGAGAAATCTTTTTTGATGGGGCTGTATCACCATTAATGAATGGAAAGGAGTATGCTTTGATCAAACACTTTTTCATTCTAAAGGATTCTATCATTCCTTTGATGCTATGTTGAGTGTAGCCTTGAAGGTAAGGGTTATATACTAATAATGATGATAATTATGATACAAAAATATTGAGTAAGATCCAAAGGAAATGCTGCTAGCCATCCTTATAGTTTTTCCTTTTGCCAAATTCTAAAGAACTTCAGATAATACACTTAGTATGGATTAATGAATAAATTATTAGATGCTTCTTTTAAGATGTACTTAGGCACTGTTGTTATATCTCCATATACAGTATTAGTTAAGGGTTCTGTTTCAGAGTTAGTATACTTTTATTTTGTGTGGTTTTAGTATGATAATTTTGTGTTCAGTAGCCTTCTTTTCCCTTTTTTTTCTGTTTGTGCTGTAACATTCTTTTTAGCCCATCTGCTCTAAATGTTTACTGCATAATAAACAGTGATAATTTAAAAACGAAATGTAGCTTGAAATTTAATGTTAAAGATGTTCTGGATCATTATTTGTTTTCCAGTCAGAACTACACAGTTTTAGAATTCTTTTTTTAAATCTGTAACTTGCCTCCAACACCATTTCCTGTTCAGTACAGGATGTCCATGTGAAGTTGACAAAATTTTTCACAGTACATTTAATTCTTGCATGCACATCTCATTAATGTACCTTTTTATTAGCTTATTCACCTTAAAATTCTTAAGTCTGTGTACTTGCTATTGCTCACACTGTCAATTTTCTTGTTTTCTTCATCCATTGTATCCATTATCACTAAATCACTTTAATAATTTTGAAATACGATCATGGATTTTTTTTTCACTCCACTTATTCATGACATATTATTAAACTCCTGATCCCACAGTTTTTCAGAAGAAGCACATTTCTTTAGCAAAGATATGATCTTTACATATATTGTGTAAGTAAATTCTTATATGATTTTTTACTACAGTGAGAAGCAAAAGTTTGACTTAGTTCTCATATAATGGACAGTGTTAAGAGTACACTGAAGCGGTAACATGTGCACTCAAGGATTGCTTTTAAGTTTGTGTCTTATTAGGAATGTTGTTAAAGGAGATTCTTTGAATAGTGTACTGACTTCTTTGTGTAAATAGTACTCAATAGCTCTCGCCATTGGATGAGTATGAACTGATAAATAATAGTCACTGATATGTGTGGGAGGTTACAATGACCACTAGTCAGTCAAAAGAGCACCTAAATTAAAATCTTAGGGTATCCTGCATTAATGAACACTTATCATGTGACAGTAGCAGCCTACCACACTTGATGCATTTCTCTGACCCTTAGTAGAAGTGCTGCTCATTAAATTAGCTGATGATCATGACATTAATTATGGTGAATACAGAGTCATAAAGTATCTCCATCTTGTAGCAAAAAGTTATAGTTGTTTGCTGCAGGAATATTCTGAAGTAGTTATATTTCATATAGATGTCAAGATATTGCGCATATGTAGAAAATTAAGAAATTATGTAAAAGTATTTTTTAGACGGGTGTTAGCAAAGTGCTGATGTCTGCTTTACCAGTTCTTCTACACCTGCACACAAGTGTTGTGTCAAAGATGAGTAACCAAGCGCACCAGCTGAGTTTGGAAATCCCTTTTTGCTTATCAATTCTGCTTGAAACATTATCCCAGGCATTTCACAGTAAGCTCTTGAAATTAATTGGAAAGTTATCTGCAAGGCTGTAACAGTTGCATGGATTTTAGTATGCAGTAAAACCAGTGTTAGGCTCATTTTGTGTGGTATGCCCTACAGTTCTGATTATATAACTGCATTTTGATGACAGTATCTACTTAATACTTACTGGACTCCATATGTCTTCGACATATGTGAATCTCTTTAAGTAGAAAATAACCCCTAGAATGTTTATACAGGGTTTGCTGGCTGTTATGCTCTCTTATCTCTGGACTCAACTTCTGTCGGGATGGCTAGGCTAATAATAATGTTTCCTGTCTATCTATCTATCTATCTATCTGGTGCCTGTTCCCACCTGGAACTCCCCAAGGCAAAAGAGTTTCCATAACTAGTGAACTCCAGTGCTGCTTCTTAGTCTTTAGTGGCTCACCCTTAACAGGCCACTAGCAGAGGGAAACTTTAATGCAGTGTTTGCAACGGCTCCTACCTAATGTTCCTACTGACTAATACTACCTAATGTTCCTACCTACTGCCTCTACCTAATGTTTCTAACTAATGCACCCAAAATACTTGCCTCTTATCTTTCTTTGCATGGCCAGGTGCAAAAGCACTAATAATCACTCATCTCATGCAATCCACTTTCATGTTGATCACCATCAGTCTGGAAGAAAGTTTTCTTTGATCAATATTAGAATTAATGGCTGTTTGTCCATGGCCTCTATCATTCATTAGAGGAAACTATACAACACAGTAAAACATCACTAGCTAAAATAAGATATTACTAGTAATGCCATAGCTCTCATATAATATGCCTCTAAACTTTCAAGCAAAGCTCTGTAGATCTGTTATTTGCATTCAGATAAATTTAAGACTAGAATTTGTTAGCTCAGTTGCACCATGCATTTTTTTTTTTTTTTTTTTTTTTTTTTTTTTTAGGCCATAAAGGACAGAAATATGATACCACTCTACAAGTAACCACTTCCTAGGATGTCTAATAACTATAGTAATATTTGTGTGTTGACTAAGACTTGTTAGCATGTTAATAATAGATGCAATGAGAGTCATTTTAAGGCATTTTGTAATTATTTTGAAATTGAATTATTCCCTCCACCAAACATTCCCTAAAATGATGCCAGTTATTCACTCATCACATCAAGGTAGGTAGATCCTATATAGAAAGTGCAACATTCCCATTATGTCATTCACCTTCTCCAGCAAACCTAGCATAGGACCAACAATTCACATCCCTAGAGAGAAAAGATAAAAACTCTCTAGTTGTTAATCCCTATGCTCACCCTTCAATCCATAAACAACTGAAGTCCTGGCTTGATTCCAGTTAGATTTAAGAAATGTCATGTCCAGAAAATGAAAATTGTTGCAGTAAACCATAATGCTCGAGTTAAGATCGTCAACTTACAGGAGCATAAGTATTATATCGTGCTGAGCTCTTTTTTTATATCGGTTTACTTGTTGGATAACAGTGCAATGATAAGGTCAAGTGTGCCATTCTGTGTGGTTTTACAAGATTTAACCCTTTCACTGTGGCAGCCCTAATACTGACTGTACACTCTGTGTATGGGATAATCTCAAATATTCCAAATAATATCTCCATAATTTTGTTATTGCAATTAACTAGAAAAATTTTTGAAATAAAATATTTAACTAAACCAGGTGAAATATTGTTTACCCAGCTGTGTGGCATCTATCCACTTCAGTTTATTTGTTTTTTTATGTATTACCCTGTGCACAGAAACAGATCTTTTTTGATATTACTTAATTTTTTATTTAAAGGTGCCCAAATTATGTAAAATACATTATGTTTTCTCATGAATGAATACTGAAACAAAACCTAAGAAAACCATGATTTTCTCATATAGATTAAGAATTATGTATTTTGGGTTTAGGAAGCACACAGTAATTATTGGATTAGACATACCTCAGAACAGGCATCATGGGCACAGTGGTTAATTACTGAATTAGACACCTCAGAACAGGCATCATGGGCACAGTGGTTGATTATTGGATTATACAACTCAGAATAGGCATCATGGGCACAGTGGTTAATTATTGGATTAGACATAGAACAGGCATCATGGACACATGATGGGTACTACAGATGTGGCAAGTCCCTGGGAAATTCATGCAACTGCCCACCATAGTTTCTAGTAGACTGCTGAGGCCTCCATATAACTTCACTGACTTCCTTTGCATGAATTACCATCTATGACTAACCAACAAATCTTGAGGTGCACAAAATTCAACCTATGGTGGGAAAGCGTGTTACCCCACCATAGGACAGGCACCTTATTAAGCTTGCCTCAATAAAGGACAGTAGCACTGATAGAGTTAACTTATGCTGTTCCACTGCCAGGGTTTGAGGTACTCCAATAGTACCATCAACCTTAATGTAGTGAGATGTGGTATTTTTAGAAGTGTTTTTGTTAGACAAATATGACTACTAAGGGTTTTCATCACAAATATTTCTTATTTAACAAGAGTGCTGTTCTCATGCAGGCCTTGACATTTCCATATAGATTGACTAGTGTATGGAATGAAATTAGGATGTAGTGTTTGGTGAAAATGCATGGGATGGCACTACAAGCATTAATGACCATATACTTTGCCTCAGCACAGAGGTGGCCAATTCAAGAATTATTGACATATGTGCCCCAGCCACAGAAAACAGAAAAAATAATGAGAAGTGTATACCCTAGCTGTAGTGAATGGGTTAAGGATGAAAACCTGATTGCTGTAGGACATGTAATGAAAGCTTATAATTTTCATTGCTGTGATTTGGTACTAAAAACAGCTATACAGTAAGTATAACATTTCATTTTTAGTGTCTGCATTCTTACTGCAGGGAAGTAAGCCAGTAATTAGATCATTTTTGCCTGTATAAGTGGTGATGGAGTTGGATCCTTATCTTATGACATATATTGTGTTCATATGAGTTCGTTCCATATGGTCAGTCATTCAGTATTTAGGTACATGTAGTCTGTGTAGATATCAATAGTGAAAAAGATATTTTTTTAGCCGAACTATATTCATTTGCTAATGTTAATGAAGCCATATTCTAGGTGTATGAAGTTTTTCTCTGTAAGAATAACATTAAGTCTCACCATCACCCTTTTACTAGTTCAAACAGTATTAAATCTGTATTCTAAGTGGCACAGGGAATTTGATTTTTGATTTAATTGAGTGGCATCATTTCATAATGATAATATTAACAAGTGTTAAACCATAAATGACAGAAAAGTATATGAAAGTGATGATAATTTTTTTTTTCTATGTAAGCTGAGATGGCATGGGCAGCTAAGGCCCTAATCAAGGCCATCCCATTAACTCTCTATATATATATATACCCTATATATTATTGTTTGTTATGAAAATTAATCTGAAGGTTGGAAAAACTAGGCATAAATTGTCACATCAGATGGAACTGGACAAGTCATGTGATACAACTGAAATCAGCTTCTTATAAATGGGTTAAATAAATGTGAAATATCTAGAAGAAAATGAAAACTCATTTACTACTGATCTTGATATGAGGTAAAAGTCTGAACAATGAATAAGTAACAAATATAGAAAAGGTGTTATATTCAAAAAGATTTAGCAGTTGTTACCCAATAATACAGGCTATAGGCATATTGGGAGTAATGAACATCCACCACAACCTCTTACATCACCACTGAATGACTATCAGGTTCCAGCATTTTAAAAAATTCTGCAGTTTCAGTCATTGGTATGATAATTATTTTAATTTTGTAAAATAATTATGTGTATTCTCGATACGGTCTGTATTGTTGTTAGCGAATATGCTATAAGAAGAAAAATCTTATTGAGCCATCGATTAATATTGTAGTACATGTTTGGATCATGATGAGGTGCTTGAGGATTGGAAGAATGCATGAATAGTGCCATTTTATAAAAGCAAAAGGGACAAAGGTGAGGTTTTGGATTACAAATGGGCAAGTTTGTTGATTGTGCCATGTAAGTTGTATGGGAGCCTAGTAATTAAGAGGGTGGTGGCATGTAGAGAGCATCAGACTGATGGTGGACAATGTGGTTCCAGGAGTGTACAGAATGACTGAATGAATGAAAGGTGTTTGCTTTTAAGAATGTGATGGAAATAGTAAGTGAAACAGATGGACTTTTAAGTAGCATTTATGGATCAGAAGAAAGCACATGATAGAGCTGACAGGAATGCTTTGTGGAAGGTGTTACAAATATATGGTGTGGGAGGAAAGCTATTAAAAGGAGTGACGAGTTTTTATCAGGGTAGTAAGGCGTTTTTGTGAGTAGGTAGAGAGAAAGGTGAGTTGTTCCAGGTGAAGATTGATCTGTGGCAGGGGTATGTGATATCACCATAGCTGTTTAGTCTTTTTATGAATTGGGAGGTGAGTGAAGTGAAAGTGAAAGATTTTGGGAAAGGAATAGGTTTGCAAGTTTCTCGGGGGTATGGGGGCTTGGGAGATGAGTCTGTCACAGTTTGCTGATGATACAACACTGGTGGCAGATAAGATTGAGAAACTGTTGAAGTTGGTTTCTAAATCTGGGAAAAAGTTGAGTGTAAAAGTTAGTAAAAGCATTGTTACTGAATTGAGAAACCTTGGAGGAAGTGAAGAGTTTTAGATACCTGATAGTGGATATGGCAGCAAATGGAATCATAGGAGTTGTAGTGATTTATATGGTGGGTAAGGGCATAAAAGTTCTAGCTGTATTGAGGAATGTGTGGAAATATCTCTATTTGAGAGGGTGAAGATGGGCATGTTTGAAGGTATAGCAGTCCTGATGACATTGCATGGAGATAAGGCATGGGCTCTTGATGATAATATATGAAAGAATGTGAATGTGATTGAAATGAAATGTTTGAGGAATAAATGTGGTGTAAGGAGGGTTGATTAAGAAATGATAGGGTAAGAGTGAAGTGTTGTTAAAAGAAGATTGTGGTTGAGAGAGCTAAAGAGGGTTTGCTGACATGGTTTGGACATATTGAAAGAATGAGTGAGGTGAGGTTGACAAAGACGGTATATATGTCAGAAGTGCAGAGGAAAAGGAGAAGAAGGAAACCGAATTGGAGGAGGAAGGATAGAATGATAAAGTTGTGAGTGCTCGGGGCTTGAATATGCAGGAGGGTGTACGGTTTGCAAGGGACAGAGTGAACTGGAGCAATGTGGTATGTAGGGGGCATTCCATCAGTGGACTGAACTAGGGCATATTAGGTGGTCTGGGGAACCACAGAAAGGTCTGTGGGGTTTGGTTGTGGGTAGGGAGCCATGAATTTAGTGCATTATATGTGATACTCGAGAGATGTGAGCAAATGAGGCCATATCTACATCTGGTCCTAGTGCTATCCTGCTAACTCGGAAAATGGCAAATGAATATGAAAAAAATTTTGGTTGACATCAGCTAGAGAAGGTATCATTTTTAAGAACTTGGACTATTCAAGTTTTATATGATTATCTAGCTCTCTTTCCGTCATAAAGCTGACATCTTTGTTGCAGTGATAATTATGCATATGTACTGGAATATGAAATGCAAAACTTGCTAGTGTAATGTTATATTAAATAATTTCCATGGGATTAGGCTTCATGTGACGTACAGGAGGAAGAAAATGCCATCTTCATATCAGCCTGTCATGTGAGATACAGTGTACCAATTAAATATTTTAGTGATTGAGATGCTATTTTTGCATCTGTGGATATTTTTTGAGAACTGTTTTTGGAAGTCAAGGATAGTTAAATGTTATCATTGCTGAAGGAGAATTCCTTCAATTGGCAAAACTTGTTCTTTTTATCAATTTAATTCCTTTTGTAGTTACATGGAGTGCATCAAGTGCATACAGTCTTTGCTACTTACATATACCTTCAGCTTTTGTCCATATTGTTAAGCAAAATTTTCCGTAAATACATTTTATACTAAGTTGATATATCAAGTGAGACATGCCTGTTCATATATCCATTGTCACACACAAAACACTTCTGCATGTGGTTATCAGTCATTCTCTAGGCATGCTCATCTTAAATGCCTCTAGCAGTGAAAAGCAGTATATGCACAATGGGCTGATAGGTGTTGCATGGTAATTGGTTCTACCTCTCAGCCTGCCTCAGTTTCTTTTAAGGTTTCAAATGCAGTATGGGATTTATGTATGATATTACCTCCTGGATGCATAAGAAAGAGTAGTTTGTCTTATACTCTGTCACAGTGTAGAAATGTTTCTTTCCTTTTATACTTTTTTTGTTTCTATGTAAGCTGAAGGTTGAAATTTTATGAAGGTCTGATTTTATTCAGACTTCCTGGACAGCACATAAATATGTAAGAGTAACAGTACCGTCCTTTTCTCATTCATTAAACAGATTTCATTGTAATCATTAAAGTTGCAGTAAAGATACTGTTCATTTGGCAAACTTTTGTTTTCTGTCAGAATTTGATAGATCTATGCATAAAGGATTAACTTAATTTTTGATGATGTAAAAGTGATAATTGTACAATTGTAGTTTTTTCTTCAGTGAAAACTTCAAAATTTGGCTTATTTATAGTGTCATTGTTACCAATAATTCTGTTGATTATTTAAGTATATTTATTGATAAGTTATGATGTAATAACCTTTTTGTAGCACTGAAATGGATGAGAGATATGAAATTCAGTGTAGCTGAGGTGTGTCACTAGGTCACTGTCATTGCTTTTATTGATAATGGCACAGTGAATATTACATTTTGAACATTTTAACATTATTTTATGTACTATTAAGATGAAAATATATAAAAAATGTAGGACTTACTATCAAGTCCATAAAGTGTACAGTACTTAAAGATTGTAAGAGGGTCTATTGTGTATGAAATAACTGCAAAATAATTGAAGTTTGATACTCTCCGCATGTTTTATTATAGTATTCTTTAGCTCTATTATTCTAGCATCAGGGACCATAACAACAGAGTGCTTTCTAGTCAGGCAAATATGCTGGTTAGTTACTTGTAATCAGTTTGTTTCAGTGCTAGTGTGAGATCTGATATTTCCAGTTTTGATTAGTCAAAGCTCTTTAGTAAGCCTTCCAATACACATTTCTTTGTACACTAAAGAGTTTTAGTTGGTGACATGTTTATTTCTTAATTTCTTGACAAAATGTCGTGATATGGCTTGTTAGGTAAAATGTGTTTTAAGCTACTCAATGTATGATGATGCAGCTTGATTGGTAGAATATATTTTAAGATACTCGGTTTATGATGATGATGCATCTTGATAAGTATCTTTTATTACTTTATAACAATTAGCAATCAGTATTCTCAATGCAGACAGATAATATGACATTGTTTTTGTTGTCTCCTGAAATTCCATGAAATTCCTGTCAGTGTTGTCATCATGTACAAGATTTACAGGTCATCATTGTTATTCTCACTATCCATCCATGGGATTACATTTCACTTTTACCATTTGTATATTTTCATGAACCTATGATATTATGTAATTAAGTATTTTTTACCTATTTTTTCAGTGATATTAAATTTTACTGTGAATTTCTTTAGAATCTGTGAAATTTTACTGTGTATAAAGTGGCCCTGAAGGGTCATACTGGGATACCATATGTAATTTGTTTATACTGTACTAGATTAATAATTACATGATCATAAGCTAAGTAAACATAAAACACATTTACACACACACACATACATACAAATATGTATGTTGAGCATGTTTGTTTATTCATTGATTGTGTGAGACAGGCTTTCCATCCAGAAGGAGCTTTGTGTGATATATTTAGATGAAAGGTTAGTTTCATATGTGTACATAATACTTAAAATGTTATGTATAATGAACATAATTTTTAAAATTTTTTGTACATTTAGTTGATAGGGGATGAATTAGAAAGAGTTATTCCCATATGTCTAAATGGGTCAGGAGTGGGGGACTGGAAACCCTCTCTTTCATGTATTTTAAAAGGTAGAACAGAAGAGGGAGGTAAGTAAGGAGTGCTCATCCTCTTCAGAGGCACAGATTAGGGTGTCTGAATGTGTAACGATGTAACCAAGATAAGAGAAAGGGAGATAGAGGAAGCATGTTTGAGAAGAGGAACCTGAATGATTCAGCTTTGAGTGAAACAAAGCTAAAGGGGAAATGAGAAGAATTGTGTGGGAATGTTGATGGAAACATCATAAGGGTAAAGTCAATGATTAGTGTGAGGATGAAAGCTAAGGAAGGGTAACACTGGTGCTGAAGTTGTGGGAATGAGTGAGTGTAAGGAAGTGAACCCCAGAGTAATGTAGGTAGAAATGAATGTGGAATATGAGAGGTAATTGATTATTAATGGGTGTGCACCTGGAAATGAAAGGAGTAAGGAAAGGCAAGATTACTGGGGGGAACTATGTATGTCAACAGTTTTTATGCAAAGTGTAAGGAAGAAATGATAGGATAAGACAGAGGTGTGGTAATAAGAAGAGTATAGCTGAGAGAGTTGAAGAGAATGTGCTGAAATGGTTTAGACATATGAAGAGAATGAGTGAGAAGTTGACAGTGTATGTGTCAGATGTTGAGGAGACAAAAAAGAAGAGGGGGGGGAGACTGAAATGATGACAGAATGATGAATGAAAAGGTTTTGTGTGCTCAGAGCCTCTACATTTACAAGAGTATAAGGAATTTACAGGATGAGTGAATTGGAGAAATGTGGTGTACTAAGTTTTATGTGTTGTCAATGGACTGATCTAGGGCATTTGAAGTAGTCAGGGGAAACCATGGAAAGGTCTTAGGTTTCTGGTTGTGTATAGGGGCTATGGTCTTGTTGCAGTACACATAACAGCAAGAGAGTAGTTGTGCATGAATGAAGCTGTGTCTTTATCTGTTCCTGGTACAACTTTGTTGACCCAGAAACTGCAAGCAAGTATGAAAAATGAATTACTGCTGACAGTAGTTTATTGCAGTTATAGCATTGTACAGTGTACAGCTTTAATTATTCCATGATCTTTGACTGAATTTGACTTGCTGATGATTGGTATCATAGCAAATTGCTTCTTATTATATATGTATGAGGAAGTTTTAGGAAGACAAGATCAAGGACTGGAATTCCCCTATCCAAACATTTAAGAAGAAACCCATTGCAGATCACTTCAGACTCGCATATGAATTCGACAACCATGGTTTCATTACATTGTTCTGCTTATGGTGAGAAACACATAATTTCCCCATAAATCTGTATGTGTAAATTATTTTTGGTGCATGATTACTGAATCAAAAGGAGGAAATGAAAAGAAGATGGAAAGAGTATTTTAAATAAATGATGAATATATGGAAGGTTAGGAAGCATTTGTTATATGCATGGGAATGGAGGGTGGAAGGAAAAGGATATATAGATATATTTTCCCCATACATGCTCACTATTTACGCATGATTGAGGTAGCATGAAGAACAGATGACAGCATTAGAGGGAAAATTCCTCAACTGGCTCCTTGCCCTGTTCCTTCTTTCTGAAACTAATACAAAAAGGGAGGATTTCCAGCCACCCACTCATGCCCCTCTTTGTCGTCCTGTACAGCATTGAGGGAATACATGGGCAGTATTCTTTTTTTCCTATCCCCAGGGATAATACATATATATATATATATATATATATATATATATCCTCACGTAGCCCCTTTCTCTGTTCCTTCTTTTGGAAAAGTGAAAACAGGAGGGAAGGATTTCCAGCCCCTGCTCCCTTCCCTTTTAATCACCCTTTACGACACGCAGGGTATACGTGGGAAGTACTCTTTCTCCCTTGTCTGTCTCCTGGTGCTACCTTGCCGGTGCGGGGGGTGCTGATGCTATTTCCTGTGGGGCGGGGTGGCATCTGGAGTGGATGGGGGCGAGCAAGTGTGAATATGTACATGTGTATATGTATGTGTATGTATGTATGTATATATGTTGGTATGTATGTATACGTACTGTGCATATATGTATATATGTGTGTATGTGGGGGATGGGTCTCTCTTCATCTGTTTCCTGGCACTACCTTGCTGATGTGGGAAACAGCGATCAAGTATAATAAAAAAAAAAAAAAAAATTATATATATATATATATATATATATATATATATATTGTGCTTTTTTTCTGTGTATACTTTTGTTTCTTTGTGTGAGTGAGTAATTACTCATTCTTACACAACAGGGGAGGGAGTTGTATACATTCATTGCATTCCATCTCTCAAACTTTTTTCAAAATCATAAAGCTTTTTAAACTTTTGTATGCACTAATCATTCATAGCATCATTGTTTACATTATTCCATTTGTCTGTCACTTTTACTACAGAAGTACCTTTTCATGTTATCTGTCAAGTTACTTACTTAGTTTCCTGGTATGACCTCTGGTTGTTCCTTCATAGCATCTTTCAAAGAACTACTCACTGGCAATATTGTAAATTTAATTTAGAAATTTGAAAATTGTAATCATATCCCTTTATTTCTATCCATTGTGGGAAAATTTACATCCTTTGATCTGTAACTCATCTCTCATGTTTCAGGTACTGTGATATCTCCTAAACTCATGCTAATTACTGTGCAGGGATATCAGGTTTGGGAATAATTCCAGGTTTGGGAGATGAAATCACATACCATTATTTATGAGTACTTTCTGTGAGTTTTTATGGTTGATTTGTTAAGATTTCCAATAAAATTGTACCTCAACAATGTAGTTTTATTATATTGGCCTATAGATAATCATCTTACCCATGTAGTATTTCATTTACTTAAACTGGTGGTGTAGACCCATCATAAAAGAAATTAAAATGTCAATCGGTTTCAAATTTTCAATAACACTTCATGACAAGCAGAAGTATTATTACATGCTCAAGTATGTTATCTAATCCTAATTTTGTACTTTGTGATGGATTTCAGAGAATTTTGTTTGTGTATCATCAGCTATTGATTAACACTACATATTGCATACAGATATCTGCCACTATATGCAGTGTCACTATATGGCATTTTGCATATATGGTGTCTTTAAAAAAATGGTATTTATTCTAATTTACTCTGCATGTTAACAACTTTGACATTGCACAGCATAGCATGATTCAAAGCGAAACATTCTGGATTACTTCAAGCGGTATTAGATATTTCTTGGAAAGAGAGGCAAGGCGTAGCATACTATTGATCGTATAGTGGTGATGTATAGTGATAGGGTAAAAGGGATGGATATGCCTTTGTGTCCATTTATAAAAACAGAGCTGGCAAATCCTTATTTGGAGAATGAGGGATGTCCATGTAGGTTTATTCCAAGGGTGATCTCAATTGTGTGAACAACAGCTGAAACCCTCAAGTAGCAGTTCTGGGTGACATGCAGAGTCATAGCCGACTCATAGGTAAGTCAGGTGGTCCTCAAACATTAGAGGAAATAATTTGACTCAGTTGAGATAAGTCTATAGTCCTGGGTTGAAGTGTGGAAAGACGAAAGTAATTCTTGTAGTCAACTGGGATCTGCTGCCTTAACACAAATGTTCACTTAACTGTTTTCTTGCAAGAGTGAATGACAAGTTGTAGGAGTCTGTGCATCAGGACATGAAACAGGACGGGGCTCAACACTCCCCTTTGCGGTATCCCAAGGTGGAAGGGTGCGAGGAGCTTAGCACACCCTTCAAGTACATTTCAGAGTGTCTGCTGTGGAGGTAACTATGGATCCAACCGAATATTTGACCCATTACCCATAAAGGTGTAAGTGTCTTAAGTATAACATTCGTTAGAGATGTCAAAAACGTGTCACGTTCTAGAAATGTGCGATGCAGAGGTGATTGGGGGGTGGGGGGGGGGCTGTACTTCGTTAAGTGAGGCTTGGGAATAGGAACAATGATGCTCTTATTCCAGGCCTCATGCACTGGTTGTAGAGCGCAAAAAGGTTTCCTGGAACTTTTGCACTTCGGCGCAATTTGGAGTAGGTGATGCCATCATCACTGGGGAGGCGGATGTACCTCATAGATCTTGATGGAGTTCCATATCTTTGATTGGTACTGGATCACCATCCTCCAATGTTTTGTATTCTTTGACATGACCCTGGCGTTGATATTTCGCGTTAGTGAAGTTCTTACTTGAGGTGATAAAGACTAAATCCGACCGTGAGAATCATTCCAACATCAGTTGTTCCACCATTTCCAAGTGGAGAAGGATGTACTGGTGTCGGAGATGTTTGCTGTATTCTGAAGTACACACAGCTGTGCCTTTCAGGTACGCCACTATAACTCTTGTAGGTTTCGATAGCTGTTGCCAAGTTTGGGTGCAGTGTCTCTGCATCTGTAGCCTGTGCGAGGGTCTACAGTAAACCAGGTCAAACAAAACGATAACGAGCCTGAGAAAGTTAGATTTGGTAAATGAAACATTTTTTTTTTTCATTGGTGATGGACAAGGCTTGTAAATAGAAGTCTGTCTCTAAGGGTTTGCGTGTTATGATTGTTTTTTGAACTGGTACACACCATTAACGATCACTTCAAATACCTGGGTGATACACTACACATGATTTATTGCTATTTGTTGATTCGCTGTAGCGTTTAAGTTACGCGGTTAGTTTGAGAGGCTTTCGTTACATATGTCTTAAACCTATATATTTTCTTCTCAACAAAATGCATTAATTGTGTATCATTTATTGATTGATTTAGCTGGTTGAGTACACTTTTATCTGGTATTTCAAAGGATAATTATCCAACTTTTGACAAATGCAAATCACATCTAGAGGAAAAAAAAATACTTGAGGTATATGATTAATATATCATAAAGACGATATTTTTTATCGTAAATGGAAGAACATATGGAAGTATTTACAATCTTAGGGTATAGTGATAACTGCAGATTGAACATACACACACACACACACACACATAGTAAATTAAATTCGTTAGATTACAATTTAACGGTCTACTGTCCTCTTACATATATAGTTGCACGGTTAAGGTAACTTAAAGATAATTATAAATCTAAACTATAAGCGGGTGGTAGTGCTAGTAAGTAATAGAGTGTATTGAGCCTGGAGCAGCTTGTTGTTTATGTTGTGGGACGGCGTCACTGACGGCCAAAGGGACGGTCGACTACCCCAACAGCTTCACGGACAGAACGTCTCCCTCGCTAACCAGAGCCTGGGACGGTGGATACCATCACCAGCAGCGCATCTCCCTCACCCGCCAGAACACAGGACGGTGGACACCCTTACCAACTGCACGTCTCCCTCATTAACCAGAACCACCATGACTATGGCATACCCTAATCAGCCTCCTCAACGAGGAAGGCCCCCACCCAATCCTGCCCAGATACAGAAGGTAATATTAAGGTCCACCCTATGATATGGCTTGTTACGTCACCATGAAACAAGAATATTTTACCACTAAAATATGGATAAGTTGATGTACACTGCTTTCTTTATGGGTTAGGGATAAGGGAGTGCATCTTTAGCTGCGAGATTAGGGGTTCATTATATGGTAATTATTCCCTTTAGTTTTAACTTTATTAACTAGAACTTAGAAATGTGTGTGAAAAGATGTTCGTGATCTTTTCTGCTCTTCTGGAGTCATTCATGCCACTTTACAGAAAAGAATGTTTAAGAGTGAGATTTTTCAGCTTTCACTGTATAACATTTTTGATATTATATAGCTTGATAGTGTTAGGGTTGTTAGCAAGATGGTTCATTTGTGGTTAGATAATGCTAAAGTAACGTGAAATTCCAATGAAAATAGAAACGAGTAAAATTTCAGAATTAGGATTTGCATGCTCCGGATTACAGGTTTTCAAAACTTTATGCATATGAGATTAAGACATCCTTATGTTCTTTATAAAGTACTCAGTGTACAGAATTTTTCTTCATTTAATGGCATATATAAGCAAAATAGAAATCTTCAGAGGTTAGTAAGGGATCCTTCATATGTGTTGTATTTAGGCTGGAACTTTCCTCATAGCAAGTGACTTACTGAAGAGAGCAGTCAAGGGTCTGTCTATCTCATTTTTCACCTCTTTTATTGCCTCCGATAAAACTTATCTGGGCCTGCTGTTTTATGTATTTTAATGCCAAATCACCATATTCATTTATTAATGGATGAATTGATTGGGTAATGACTCTCTTGCTTCTAACATATCCTTAAAACTTCTGGTTTCTTTTGCTATTTTCAGCAGTATATGCCTTCTACTGACATTTGCTTAGTTTCTTTATGTAGACTTAAATAATTTGCTCTATCAAGCTGGTTATTGATCCCTTTGGGTTTCTTATGTGCTGCTTTCTAAGACAACAAACACTTCTTTTATGTTATCATTCCACCATTTTGGCTCAGCATGAATGCCGTTTTAGTGGTTTGCAAAGGGTAAAAGGCTGTCAACCCCTAGAGACCCATGGAGACTCAGTAGCTCATGGGACCCCTGGAGAGAAATAATTTTTTTCTTCTTCAAGACTCACTTTTTTATTTGCTTAGTTCAGAATACATATCTTTAATTTTGTAAGATTTTTTTTTTTCCAAGACAAGTGTAGCATTCCTAAATTTAACCACCCCATAGCAAAACAAAGGTAGATAAATTATGTATCTTTAGAATTGTTCATGCCAAGGAATGTACATCTTTGATTTCATAAGAATATGATATGTTTTTATGAGTTTACAGTATTAGGTAGGAACGTTAGGGAGACACAGTAGGTAGAAGTCTGTAGGAACATTAGGTAGGAGTGTTTGGAAACACAGTGCTTAAATTGCCTTCTGCCAGTGACCTCTAAAGGATGAGGCACTAAAGGCTATATAGAAGTGGCACTTAAGTTCACCAGTTATGGAGACTTGCCATGGCCACCCTTGTAAGGGAGTTCTTGGAGGGAACGGGCATCAGAGATAAAGAGTACAGAACTGTACTAAAGTGTGCTGGTCATTTATTGTTTTTACATACCTGAATGTGGATCATATCCCTTGAAGAGGTATTTCATTATCATTACACTTCACACTGACTTTGTACCTTTTTGCTTTGCAAGCTTGAAATTTAGAGTGAAAAGTCATTAACATATTTCACATAGCATCCTTACATATTTTTATCATAGATGAGTGTAAACTTTTTGCAAATATAATGACTGTGAAATTTAAGAGTACCTTAACTTAATTGTTGAGTGCTAATTTTACTGAATTTGTGTGATAACATGATTTTTGTGTTTGTTATTGTAAATTTTGGGTTTTGTAGTCTTTATTCTTTTATTAATAAAAGTTTTTGAGATTCATTTAAGGTTATTTATGTTTTTATATGATGCTGTCATACAGAATGTATGTAGAACATGTTCATGTTCATTTTGATATTTTTTTACCTTTAATGATGTTTTAGCCAGCTTTTCAAAAAACTTGTCACCTTAGATGTCATAAAGTAGGCATTTAGTTTTATGTCCAGCTTTTACTCTGCTATTTTGTTAATTCTTTATTATTTTCTTTATTGAAATTAAGTACATATGATTACATGTTTTTTAAAGGTAATTTTAGTCATGGAAAGTTGTCAAAAAGATTTTGAATTTTAGCTTAAAACTTTCATATTCCAGATGCTGGATGAAAATTCACAACTGATCAAGACCATCACTGAATATCAGAATCAGGGGAAGCCTCAGGAGTGCTTCCAGTAAGTTTTCGGTTCTTAGATGTGCTATGGAGATAAATGTAAAATGTTTTGACTATCTATGTATCCTGAATATATCAAGGAATATATCTTCTTCTCATGCTTAGATAGTAATAGAAAAAATGCAATTGATGATTTCATTATTTTGGTGGATTATTAACAATTTGGGAAATCAGCTTGAATTTAAAGCATGCAGTGAAATGATAAATGGTGAGATAACTGAACAGATATGGTAGTAAGCAGCAGGTTGCTAAAAAATCCAATTAAATATGGTGAAAAGATGATAAAGGGGTAAACTATGGGAGAAGGAGAGATACAGTGAGTGAAAAGATGTAGGTGAGAGGTATTTCAGATGAGGATGTTAGGGTATAATTGTTGGTCATGGACAATTGAGATATTTTATATATGAAGGTGGAAGAGTAAACGGAATTTATTTTCTTTTGATAACTGAATTTCATGTCCATAGTGAGTAAGGACTGTAGGAGTCACTTTAGCACAATATGCCCAAAATGAGGATACACGTATGTGATTTGAGAGGCTGTATGATTTAATAATAACCTATGTAAGTGGAAACAAAGTTCAGAAGAGTAGGTAGATGATTAGCTTAACAGAATTGAATGAACAATTAAGAAGGTGATTCAGAAGGCATTGATTAATTATTTAAAATTATGTGACACATCATCAGCTATAGATTCAGAAGAGAAGTACATATGTGATGGATGGCATGAATAGTTAAGGAGAACATAGAGTAAAACAATGAATGATAGGGAGGTTGAGCATCTAGTTGAAAATGACTGTGGTCAAAAGAAAAGTGGATATGTGCATCAGATTTTTTATGAGTGTTGCAAACATGTACTCACCTCCCTACCTATGTATTAGTAGGACTTATCACATTTTGATGGCTAAAGAGATTAGCATTCCATGTCTCACCAGGGCATAGGAATGTTGCTAAAAATGTCTTCAAAAAAGCTTACTCTTCACTTTACTTTTTCGTTCCAGGTACCAGCAGTCTCTTCATCGAAATTTAATGTATTTAGCATCCATGGCAGACACATCACAGAACATGGCTCAGCTCCTTCCTGTAAGAAATTTTAACCTTATTTTCTATAGAAAGTAGAACTTTACTTGAAATTCCAGTTGTGTATCCATAAATCAGTAGTAATGGTGTTAAGTTCAAAGATTTTGTACAATGTATTTTTATTTTTTACTGAAAGTATTGTCTTTGTTTATACCAAGTTGTTTTTGTAACCTTTTTAAAACAACTCTGTTGCACATTAATGTTTTTGTATCTCATTTTACTCCCAGCTTATATACCATGATTTTGATATTGCCTTTAAGCCCCCTCAGATGCCTGGGCAACAGGGTCAAGGGACTGAAGGTCCTCAGGGTGGCCCTCCTGGACAGGGCCCTCCTGGTCCCCATCCTCCTCCAGGAGCATACCCGGGACAGCAGCCAACACCATACAGACCTCCAGGTCCTCCAGGGATGAGTGGTGGACCCCCAGGACCTGGTGTTGCCGGGTTTAGAATGCCTTATGGTCAGATACCTCACTCTCAAGGGCCATACCCACAACCTTACCCTCCACAGGGCCAGCAGGTATGTTTCTGATATAATCAACAAATATTTAAAATGAATGTGTTTTTGATGTGAGGATTGTTGAGAGCTTGTTTGTTCATCTCCATCAACTGTGAATTAAGCCTGATATTGTGGGCAGATTAGAAAGGGTAGTAAGTGATAGGATGAAGAAGTAAAGTTGCTAGTGAAAGAGAAAAGAGACATTTGGGTAGCACTTACAGAGAAGGAGGGTTTGCATATCAAGGCAGAGAAGTAGTTGGTAGGCAGCCACCAACCAGGGAGGTATATTACCAGTACTACCTGCCAGGATATTGGGAGGATGAGTGATAGCTGTATTGTAAGACACCACTTCAGAGGTTATCAAGTAGCACTCCTCTGACCCAGGTAGCTGTCTTTTCATTCTGCCTCACCCATACATGGACTGCTGTATGAGAGTATGTTAGGTTCAAGTAAGGTAGAGTTAAAAAAAAAAAAAAAAAAAAAAGAGGGGCTTTGTCAAAGTGAGA
>JAYMFT010327278.1:0-23336 GCA_038088735.1 Panulirus argus
GTCCGAAAAGAGATTACAGGAAGAGTCATAGGATTAGTAAGAGGAGCATCAGGGGGTAAGGGAATATTAGAGTCATCTAAGGTGGAGTTAGAGAAGAAATGGGAACCAAAGAGAGTTGCTCTGTCAATGGGAGAGACAGCTATAGCACCGTCAGGACGGAAAAGTGAGGGGAAGGTAGAGCGACAGAAGTTGTTAGAGATGCCTTTAACTAAAGACCAGAAAGACCTATCCGTGGATGATGAGGACAGGTTATCGCACTTCCTCAACTGCCACATTACTCACCTTCATATTATGTCACCCATCACTAATATCCAGTTTTGCGCACCAAAACTGCTGACACACTCACTCAGCTCCTCCCAAAACACTTGCCTAACAAGAGCCTTCTCATGACCAGGTGCACAAGCAATAATGATCACCCATCTCTCGCCATCCATTTTCAGTTTTACCCACATCAATCTGGAATTTACTTCATTACACTCCCACAATTTCTGCTTCTGGAGTAATGCTACTCCTTCCTTAGCTCTTGTCCTCTCACCAACCCCTGACTTCACTCCCAAGACGTTTCCAAACTGTTCATCCCCTTTTCCCTTGAGCTTCGTTTCACTCAGAGCCAGATAAAGGTGAGCGTTCAAACTATAGAGGTATAAGTTTGTTGACTATTTCTGGAAAATTGTATGGAAGGGTATTGACTGAGAGAGAGAAGGCTTGTACAGAGCATCAGACTGGGGAGGAGCAGTGTGGTTTTAGAAGTGGTAGAGGATGTGTGGATCAGGTGCTTGCTTTGAAGAATGTGTGTGAAAAATACTTAGATAAACTGATGGATTTGTATGTAGCATTTATGGATCTGGAGAAGACATATGATAGGGTTGACAGAAAGGCTTTGTGGATGGTCTTAAGAATATATGGAGTGGGAGGTAAACTGCTGGAAGCAGTGAGTTTTTATCAAGGGTGTAAGGCATGTGTACGAGTAGGAAAAGAGAGCGACTGGTTCCTAGTGAAAGTCGGTCTGCGGTAGGGGTGTGTGATGTCCCCATGTTTGTTTAATTTCTTTATGGATGGGGTAATTAGAGAGGTAAATGCAAGAGTTTTGGAGAGAGGGGCAAGTATGCAGTCTGTTGGGATGAGAGGGCCCGGTAAGTGAGCCAGTTGTTTTTCGCAGATGATACAGCATTGGTGGCTGATTTGAGTGAGAAACTGCAGAAATTGGTGACTGAGTTTGGAAAAGTGTGTGAAAGGAGAACAATGAGAGTAAATGTGAATAAGAGCAAGGTTATTAGGTTCAGCCGGGTCTAGGGACGAGTTAGTTGGGGAGTGAGTTTGAATGGGGGAAAAATTGGAGGAAGTGAAGTGTTTCAGATATCTGGGAGTGGACTTGGCAGCAAATGGAACCATGGAAGCAGAAGTGAGTCATAGGGTGGGGGAGGGGGCGAAGGTTCTGGGAGCGATGAAGAATGTGTGGAAAGAGAAAACATTATCTGAGAAAGCAAAAATAAGTATGTCTGAAGGAATAGTAGCTCCATCAATATTAAATGGTTGCGAGGCATGGGCTATTGATAGAGTTGTACGGAGGAGGGTGGATGTGTTGGAAATGAAATGTTTAAGGCCAATATGTGGTGTGAGATGGTTTGATCAAGTAAGTAATGTAAGGGTAAGAGAGATCTGTAGTAATAAATAGGGTGTGGTTGGGAAAGCAGAAGAAGATGTGTTGAAATGGTTTGGACATATGGAACGAATGAGTGAGGAAAGGTTGACAAAAAAGATGTATGTGTCAGAGGTGGAGAGAACAAGGAGAAGTGAGAAACCAAATTGGAGGTGGAAGGATGGAGTGAAAGGGATTTTGAGCAGTCTGGGCCTGAGCATGCAGGAGGGTGAAAAGCGGGCATGGAATAGAGTGAAATGGAACGATGTGGTATACTGGGGTCAAAAAGTTGTCAATGGAATGAACCAGGGCATGTGAAACATCTGGGATAAACCATGGAAAGGTCTGTGGGGTCTGAATGTGAATAGGGAGCTCTGGTTTCGGTGCATTACACGTGACAGCTAGAGACTGAGTGTGCATGAATGTGTCCTCTTTTGTCTGTTTCCTGGAACTACCTCACTGACACAGGGTGGCAATGCTATTTTCCTGTGGGGTAGGGTAGCGTCAGGAATGGATGAAGGCGAGCAAGTATGAATATGTACATGTGTATATGTATATGTATGCAAATATGTATTTGTTGCTATGTATATATATGTACTGTGCATATATGTGTGTGTATGTATATATGTGTGTATATGAGCCCATGGGTCTTTCTTCGTCTGTTTCCTGGAGCTACCTTGCTAATGCGGGAAACAGCGATCAAGTATAAAAAAATAAATAAATAAATATATATGTAGCAAAATTTTAAAGAGAGAATTCAGAAACACTACACGAGGGGACTACATCTTGCGGACTACAACAAAAGGCTGAATGAAATGCAAATGTATAGCCTTGAAAGAAGAGAAAGATATATGATAGTCTACACATGGCAACAAACTGAAGGTATAAAAGATAATGTGTTAACCCTGAGAGTCCTTCAATAAAGATGATACAAAGTGGTCAAGTCTTTAAAAGTACCCTGGAACATAACAAAAATAAATTAGTCAAAAAAACATGTGACAACCCAACCAGGAAGCTAAAACAACTATTCAGTGTACTGACAAGAGAAATAAGAAACATATCATTAATAACTACAGAAACATTTAGAGGACTTAACAAGTGGTTGAAATAAGTCCCAGGTGAACCAAGGACAGAAAATTATGTAATGCAGGTGGCAGGTGAGAAGAATAGTCTTATTCATCAAGCAAGATGTATGGTGAGTGCTTCATGCTTGCCCTGCCATTATAACTGATTGTCATCATAAGTATAGTCTCTCTCTCTCTCTCTGTTTCCCATATTGGTGAGGTAGTGCCTTACTTTCTCACATCTATTCTCAAACTTTTATGCAAAATGTACCAAAACCAGAGCCCCCATTCACAGCTAAGTTCCTCAATCCAATTAGAATTGTAAATATGGTATGTTTACTTTCTACAAGATATCCCCCCCCCCACTGAATGAGCATATAGTGACATTGCTTTAGGGAATACCATGCTTTTGGCTGCATACGGTATTAAGGGCTCCTGGAATGAGTTCTGCATCTTGCTTTGCATATGCCTAAGGCTGGCCATATATAATCCTTTCTTTTTAACTTTCATACCTGTTTGCCATTTCTTGCATTAGCAAGGTAGCACCTAGGACAGATGAAGAAATGGCCTCATTCACTGACATCCACTGTCTAGCTGTATTGTGTAAAGAACCAAAACCATATCTCCCAATCTACAACCACACCACACATGACAGTTTTAATAAAGCAGTAGTGATGAATGATCTTCATAATATAACAGGAATAAGGAAATCAGATAACATACCACAAAACCATACTTAGTACTACTCACCAGAAAAGTCATCTGGACCTAAGGTATAGCGATGAGCCCTGCGTCGCCGACCTCTGCGTGTGGCCCTTTTTCCTTTTTTTGTACTAACACTTCCAACTTTACCATTTTTTCCTCGACCCCGGCCTCGACCACGATAACGTCCTCTTCCACGTATGCGGGGACGAGGGGAGGGTGTGGATGGAGGTGATGGAACATCTGATCCATCGGATATCACCTCTTCATCCTCTTCTTCATCTAATTCATCATCCAGTTCATCCTCACCCTCTATGTCATTAATATCATCAGCATTTTCTTCAGCCTCAACCATATTAGGAACTGGTGCTGACACTAATGCTGGTGCTGATGTAAATGTGGTCGTAACAGATGTTGTAGGAGTTTGTGCAGTAATAGGAGTATGTGTAGGAGTGGGAGTATGCATAGGAACGGGGGTATGTGCAGCAGTGGTAGTCTGTGTGTGAATGGGGTTATGTATAGGGGCGAGAGAATTTGCAGGAATAGGATTATGTGAAGGAGTTGAAGTATGTGTAGGAGTGGGAGTGGTTGTGGTTACAGGAATGGCACTAGTGGTTGTAGTTATGGCAGTACAAATGCTGGTATTAAGGGAAATGATTTCTCTGGCAGGAGGCAAGATATTTGGTGTCTCAGGGGTAATGACATCAGCTGAAGAAACAGTTTCAGGGTTGAAAGTTTGCACTTCTTTTTCTTTTCCTATCTCTTCACTTGTATTCTCAACCTGTAAGAAAAAATAATCATTTATGGCATAGGTTAAGGAATTTTTCAAATTACATATAAAATATGAGAATGAATTACTAGAATTGCATTATTAGTTGTAAGATAAACTATGTTGGTTCATTTTCATGTTTATACAATTTGAGAGAGTGTAAGTACTTGGCTACTTATTAATACCAACACGAAAATTTCACCCTAAGGCAGGGTTAACTTGTATAATGCATTGCACATATTGCATCTTTCATTATACTGTTTTTTCTCTGCTGACATATACTGCATGACTTTCATCCCTGCAAGAGTTCTTTGCCAACTGTCTACTCTTCCATTTCTCCTATAGGTTTTTAGTACTCACACCTGACTGACTTTTTACTTAACAGGGAAAACCATTTGAGTCTCTCCATCATTCTTGCTCAGGTTTCAAGTATTTTACTTTGATTCCTTTTAGATATGATCCCTAGAAATAATGTAATTTTAATAACTCTGTTTATTCGATACTGTGGAGCTTTTAGTTCTCAAACGTTTCCTTTAAGTCCTTCAATTGGTATACAGGCATAGCTAATCATCTTCTTGGCTCTATAGTTCAAGTACTTTCAATATTTTTTATTTATCCCCTGTGTCTTAAATTTCAGCTTTTCTTCATGTAACAAGTTTCAGTATTTCCTCTTTTTTTTTTTTTTTTTTTTTGAAGAGAAAGAATATCATCAAAAGATTTCTCTCTCTTGCACTGCAGTAAAAGCTTTCATTTTCATTCCACTTATTACTTGATATGTTATATGATCTTTTCAAAAACCTCTCCAAATTCTAACTTTTCATTCATGATAGCTCAAAAATCTTTAATATATTATATTGTTGGTCAATCCACAATATTTTTCCATTAAATTCTGTTAAGCTCTCTCCACATTTCTATAATACATTTTAATCTTCTAATATATTAATCTTTACCTTCTTTTGATCTGGTTAAGAGGGGGGTGTGGGCAAATGATGAACTTGTCAAGATGATAATGAAAAGTTCAAAACAAGAGTGGTATGTAAGTACACACTGTATCTGAGAACTTAGTGCTTTTTGAGTTGTCTAGTTGTTAAAACAGATCTCTAATACAGAATGTTTTCCTTCATCGATCTTTCTTGTCGTGAATTCTCAAAATCATGTTGCTCCTTACTTGGTTTTACTGTATTGTCTAGTCACACTGCTCTTTAATTCTGGGTTTTCCATTTATGATAATTCCCAGATCTATGACATATGGTTCACTTTCTATCTTTTCCCTATTGGGCCTTTGTACTCTGCCAATAGTATACTGTCAATTTTCCCATAACTTGTGTGATCAAATTTCAATTCTGTTGATACCATTAGGTTTTTTTCTGCTTATTTATTATTATAGGTAGTCTTTTTGCATTTTTTCTTGGTTTTACTCTGATCCTGTCACTTTACCCTGGAGAACATATGACCATTTTCTTTTACTTCTGTCAATATCTGATATCATTATCATAAATTGTACAGAAACTAATACAAATATCCCCAGTTTATTTTGGTAACGCATTCCTGAAAAAGCAAACATAAGTGAAAAAACCATATATTGGGTGTGGAGGAGGTCATGGAACATCTGATCTATCAGACATCACCTCCTCATTCTCTTCTTCATTTATCATCCAAATTTTACCATTGGATACAATTAGATAAAAGGAGATGATATTCCTGGGGAGATCTTGAGATCTATCATAATTTTTATAAAAAAAATGTGAATAAAATGTCAAGAAATATACAGTACAGTGCAGGTAAATTATTTACCTTTTTTTCATATTTGTCTACTGTTTCCTGCATGTCATAATACATACGTGTTATAAATTTGAACTTCTCATTATTTAGCACTTTCAAAAAATTATATTTTCCAAATTTGCATCCACCATTTACAGGTCTAAAGGCACATTTTTTGGTTTGAAGTGCACACCTGCCTTTCAAGAAGAATGTTATTAAAATTATAGGCATCAAAATATTCTTATCACTAGTGAAAGTGAAAATGTTAACCGATATTTTAAAAAAAGATTTAAGACCAAAAACAGCCTCATAAAATGATTATTTTAAACATTTACATGCTAACAGTAATGTAATGCACATCTCATCAGATTTGGTGTAATAGTCATGTTAGTATAAGATTTCTGTTTGGTGTATATATTATTATAGGATAATAAATTTATCCTTGGGGATAGGGTAGAAAGAATACTTCCCATGTATTCCCTGCATTTCATAAAAGGCGACTAAAAGAGGAGGGAGTGGGGGCTGGAAATCCTCCCCTCCTGTTTTTACTTTTCCAAAAGAAGGAACAGAGAAGGGGGACAACTAAGGATTTTCCCTTTAAGGCTCAGTCCTCTGTTCTTATTGCTACCTCACTAATGCAGGAAATGGCAAATATGTATGAAAAAAAAAAAAAGTAAGACCATAACGACATTATATAGTTCTAATTACCATAAACATTAATGTTCAACTCATTTCTACCTGCACATGCTTTGTTCACCTCATGAGGACCAGGAAGGCTCACCTCCTCATGTGTGAAAGTGTTAATATGCAAATTTGAAAAAATAAGAGCCCCAAAATCTAACAAGTTCATCATCTCCATAAGGGGGTACCTATGGTATAAATATGAAATTTCTATACTGTGTTTGTGTAATAACGCAAAAAGAGAGAGAGAAAGGCAAGAGGATGCAGGGGTGGCGTGTAGAATATTTTTCTTAAATCTGGTCACCTCAATGAACAGAAACACAAAAGATCCCACTGTGAAGAGTCCAGTGGAGATCGGCAAAGATATGAAATAGGACAGCTAAGGTACATGGAGATATTAGATGCTTTAAAGTTGCCCATCATGGTTAAAAGTGGGGGACTTGATGACAAGCTTCACTTTTCTAAAACAATTTGAAAATGCTGATTGTAAACATTTCTATGAAAGATGCAAAGAAAGATCAACCAGAGGTCTCAGCAGGAAATTAAGTTGTGGGTGAATGGAATATGCTATGTGATGAAATTAAGAATGTTCTGAGTATAAGGAGTTTAAAAGTTTTGAATGATAGTAAGAAAGTATAAAAGTCAGGGCCCCATGAGAGTAAAACTCCCTCCTTGCATCATATACAAAAGGTGATTACAATACATTCATTACATGTATGTACTCCTCACGGATGATATATTCCCATGCAACTAGTTTACTATGGTGATGATGGAAAGAACAAAGAAAAATAAATTTAATTCTGATAACAGCTCACCCAAGGGATTCTTCCATAGGAATCAACAATTTTTTCAATAAATGGGTCTGCAAACATCTTAAAATTGTATATTCTCCACTTACATGTATGGTGGCATTACTATCTTCCCCCTCTGTGACATCATCAGTCTCAACATGTTCTATTCCTTCTAAACTCTCCAACTCTTCCAAGTTTTCTCGACTATCAGCACATCCTAAGTCAACTGTTTCTTCTGATGCACACGGTATGGAAGCACCTAAATGGGACAGTGTTTCTTGGGAAATGTGCTGTTCATCATAAGTCAACTTGGAACGATTGGAGAGTTTAAGTGCTTGAAGACGGGGATGATAAACACAAAGCTGCTTTACACACTTCTGTAAGATAGAAAAACAAAAAATTTATATATGAGATTAACTGTATACACATATGAATACACTAATTATTTTTTATACTGAAATGCCTCTCCTACTTTAGTGAGGAATCATCATGAACAAATGAACAATGGCCATATTTACATACATTTACTCTCTTGCTGCAATGTATAATGTACTAAATGCCTATCATTCACAACCAAGCCATACTGACAACTCTACCTTCCCATGTCTTTCCCAATAACTATGACCTTGCACATTTTACAAGACAGGTCTTTCACTTTTTCAAAGACTCTTAAATACTTTCCCATGTCTTTTCTTTTTCTGTTTCATAATTCTCTATATTTCAGTTAAGGCCTGCCCTCAGTGTGGACTTTTGTCCGTGACTGGGGGAAAAAAAAAAAAAGGTGCCGACATAGCTTTAATTTCCCTAAGACTTATTTGTTTAAATTTCTCCTAATTAAATTCCATTAAGTTCTCATCTGCCCATTTGTAGTAAATACCAACATCTTTGTAGACTTTGTAGACTTTTTTTTTATCCACCACAATCCTTTACTTACTCTGTGTAATCTGCAATACACCTGACTATGATCTCTCTTACCTTCTTATCTATGTCTGAGATCAAGATTAAATAGAGTACTGTGGCCTGAAATGTTCTGTGCAGTAACCCTAAATGTAAATCATCCCAAGACATGTTTCCATTTGCAACCACTTTGAACATTCTGTTGGTCAGAAGTTCTTTGATCCATTTTCTTATATTTTCCTTTTATATTCCATCTTGCCACTTTCTTTACAGCACTCCATAGTTTACTTAACTAAAAACTTTGCTTAGTCAAGAAAAAACTAGAATCCTATTTTTTCCATTCATCAATGTTTCATATGTCATTATGAAAAGAGCTATGAACTGTATTTGAATTTTTCACCATAAACAAATTCATGCTGTCCTTCATTTATGATTCCGTTTGAAAGATGTTCCATTATGTGTTATTTTTTATTACTCTTTCAAACATTTCAGTTATGTGTGAAGTTAAGCTTACTAATCTTTATTATTTCTGCATGGATTGGTATTACTAATGCTGGTCTCACATCATATGAACCATTTTGGTATGCACAGTGAAAAAAACATGAACCAATTCTCTAAGTATACAAGTTCATGTATCACTTAAACACAGTGTGCATGTGCTGAGGATGCGCATGAATGATTTTAGAGGCTATATGAACCAGATTCACCCCGTGAAATTGGGAATGTAATGGATGTTGATAGAATGGAACAGATGGGTTTTGTTTTTGACAGAATTTTAAGATAGGAAAATTTAAGCTGTTTGATTAAATTTTCTGCATTTTCATGTATTCCTTTAGACTATACTCTTAGCAAAGACATGGAATAGCCCTAAATCATGGAAAAAATTAATTATCCTGAGTCAGTCTTTCTTACCTGTCTGATGTGATATAAGTTATACCATTATTATGTTGGTTGATAGCTTACCTGCCTATATCTACCGGGTCCTCCAAACTTTGGCATATCCTCACAATAAAGACAGTTGCCACAAGGTGTCGTAGTCTGACAACCAGGACACTCGCCACAGTAGTATTTAGTTCGTACCTGTTAAAAAGAGAGAAAAAAAAAAAATGAAATTTCATACTTCCCATCACTATCAACATTTCTCAGAATTTACTGATAAGTCCTGCTGTAATAATTGTTGTGAGGGAAGAGCAGTTTCCTACTCAAAAACAAGAGACTAGAGACTACCATATAATTGGGATGGCACTAAAGGGGTGTGTAATTCAAAATGAAATCTGGAAAGTACTTTGCTCCATGCAATGCTAATTGTATTGGTAAGCATCCATATATATATGTATTGATGTAATAAGACTAAAATTCTCTTATACTGTACAAAGGCTTACATGAAATAAATTCTTCTTGGTGATGTCTGTAAATAACAAAGCAAACTAAGTAAAAAAGGCAAGAGTAAAATAAAAATATACAACTACAAGGATTTAAAAAAAAAAAAAGCCACTTACATGCTCATGATATTGTCAAAAGTGGGTAATGTTTGAATGTATGTACAAACTAAAAAATATTATATAGAAGAGAAAATAAACTAAAATCTGGAGCACTGCATGCTGTCACCGACCTTAGATGGGCTTACCCGGCTGTAAGGCTGGGCAAATTTCTTCTTCAGCATTTTTCTCATCAGCTTCATCTTATCATTGTGTGTACTAGGCTGGCCATCTGGTGTAGGACTTGATGTTCCTGAACTGATACCTATACTCTCTGCTATAAGTGAATCTGTTGAATATGGTGATGGTTCCCCTGCAACACTCAGGGCTGCACGCACCTCTTCCATCTGTTGTTGTTCACATACCCGCATCTCGCATACCTATTATATGAAGTGTTATGAGTTTATACCTTTTGACACTAGTTACTAAAGAAGGTAAGACTCAAACTGTTGTTAATACATTGTTTCACTTTATCTGAGAATCATAGTTACTGAACAGAGCAACTTGAGGTCTGCTTAGAGGTATGATGAATTCAATTTCATGCTACCATAGCTAGTGGGCAAGATTCTCATTCACTACTCTCCTGTGTCACATTTGTATTATGAGGCTACTTTCAATGGTGAGATCCAAAAATTTATGTGTAAAAGAGGAAAAGCAAGAAACCATTATAATTAAGACTCAGAACATGATTAACTGGTCTTATAATCTTTAAAGTACATGTTCTATATTTCACTATTTAGAGTGAGCCATTTGGGTACTACTAAAACAAAATTTGATACAAACCAGAAAAAGAAACTTGGAAAGGGGTCCCTGTTAATACACTTGTCATATGAGGAACCATGTAATATGCACATAAAATAAGAGAAGAGCCATAAAAATATCAGGCTTTGTGAGCAGAAAGCACCAAATTTAAAAAGTTGAGAAAACTGTAATTAGAGATTTTCATTTCAGAAAGTGCTATACCTTTTGATCTAAACAAATCATCTTGCTCATCTTTTTTTTTTTTTTAAGCATAAACTTGTAGCAAGGATGTGAGGTAGCATCATAAACAAATAAAAACATCCACTCTCAAACTGACGAATAGTGCACCACAACCACAGTCCCCTATCCACAACCAGGCCTTTCAGACCTTTCCATGGTTTCCCTTGACCACTTCATATGCTCTGATTCAGTCCACTAACAACTTGTCACCCACTGCATACCATATTGCTCCAATTCTCTCTACCCTGGGCACCCATTTTCAATTCGGTCTCCCCCTTCTCCTTGTGCCCTCCACATCTGACACATACGTATACCCTCTTTGTCAACCTCTCCTCGCTTATCCTCCTCATATATCCAAACCAATCCAAAACTCCATCTTCAGTTCTCTCAACCATATTCTTATTTTGACACCCCTTTCTTATCCTATTATTTCTTATTTAACCTTTATCACATCACATAGTCTTAAAGCATTTAATTTCCAATCCTTTCTCATACTTTCTCATCTAGTATCCATACCTTGGATCCGTGAAACACCAGTGGGACTACTATAACTTCAAACATGCCTATCTTTGCCTTCACTGACAATTACCTCTCTTTCCACACACTCCTCAATGCATCCACCCACTTTATGGCTCACTTCTGCTTCTATGGTTCCTTTTACTAACCCGTCCACTACCAAAATTCATAGACATCCCACTTCCTCCAGGTTCTCTTCATTCAAACTCTCTCCAACTAACCTGTCTCTCTGTACTACTAAACATAATGATCTTGCTTTTACTCTTAAATTTCTCCTTTCACACATTATCCTAAACTTAAGACACATACTACAGCAACCCATTACCAAAAATTTTGTCACCAAGTCATAATGATAAAAATACCATTAATAATGGTTTTTCTTTCTTGCATTTTTGCTATATCCCATGAGGCAAGTAGTGTCAAGAACAGCTGATAAAGCCTTAAAAGAAAAAGCGTGTATGTTGTGGTGGGGGAACTTGGGTGGTGGAAAAGGAGGCACTCAATTCCTGATCGGCTGGAGCAGCTTGTGTCGCCTCTTTAGATCGGCTGAGAAATGTCAACAAAGGCCTGAGCAGTAACAGTAACATGTCTTTTGTCACAGGAATTATGTGGGGTTGGGGTTGTAGTAAGTTGAAGCCATCTAGGCTGTGTTGCGTGAGGTCAGTGCGAAGAAAGGTGGAGTGAGGAAAGGTCAGAAGTGGAGGGAATATGAAGTGGGTGACTGTACTGGAGATGGAATGAAAGAGGTTTCAAGTGCAATGGGCCTGAACTTACTTGAGTGTTTACAGCGTGCATGGGATAGAGTGAACTGGAGCGATGTGATATATATAGGGAGTGACATGTTGTCAATGGACTGAACTCAGACATAAGAAGAGTTCAAGGGAAACCATGGAAAGCTTCTGTGGGGCCTGACTGTAGGTAGGGGGCTCAGATTTTGGTGCATCATACATGATAATTAGAAACTGGATGTGAGATGAGGCTTATCTTTTGTCTGTTTCCTGGTGCTACCTTGCTGATGTGGGAAACAACAAACAAGTCTGAAATATTTCTTTTCTTTCTTTTGTACTTGACTGCCATTTCTTGAGAGTGCGATGTAGCACCAGGAACAGATGAAGAATGGCTGCATTCACTCACATCCATTTTCTAGCTGTCATGTGAGAAGCATCGATACCAGTTATATAGTCTTACCGAAAACATATTTAAAATTCATATATACGTAAACCTGGCCAAAACTCTACTAATTTTATCCAAAAAATGTATACTTTGGAGTCATTCTCTAAAATTTGCTAAATATGAAATAACATTACAAATAAGTATCTTCCATAAGAATTCTCTGTTCCACATATTTCTTTTTACCTTTCTACGAGCTGGAGGCTGTGCTGCAGCATTATGTAGGCAGGCATAACATTCATGACAATCAGAAGTGCGCTGACATCCATCACATCCTCCACACTTTCCACGACCCTTTTTTCCACTGGTCTGAAATGAGATCATTTCAATGAAAATCTTAAATTGGGGGAAGAAATTCTCTACCTGCATGGTATACTCCCAGAAAAACATTCATATTTATGATTCATGTTGCATATGGTGTTATGAGCTTAAAAATATAATGGATAGTTTGCAAGTCATGGAAACTCTCAACTGAGATGACCTTCAGTCAAAAATTATTCAAGGTTAAAGCTCCCTCCCACATAAATTGGGAATCCAAATCTTGTGGCTTCACACCAAAGGGAAGCTTCTGATTAATAAAGTACCTCAACTCAGGAAGTAATGGCTACTTTTACACCACAACTGTAGCATCCATCCCATCCATCAATTTTTGTGAACTGACTGGTGTAGTTTCTCACTGTATAGTAACAGTCTAAGTAAAATGTGAGAAATGACAAATCATAATGCTAACCTGGGTTAATTAAATATAGGCTTTAAAGCTTTTAAGATTTTAAGACGAGACTAAAGGCTTAAAAGGGCCTGGAAAAGAGCTTATAATGATCATGAAATTATGCTGATAATGGCCTGTATTTTGTGTTTCAAGAAACTACCTCTGCCTTATATTCTGTTAACATCATCCCTGTAAACTCAAGATTCATAAAGTTGAATTTTTCATTACTCCTGGAATCTGAGAGAACAAAACACAACTAGCAGCCAGCCAGCTCACTGGAAATACATTTTTACTGTCATTAGTCTTTCAAGACAGGAAGTACAATCACACAATCATCAGTATAGGTACTTGAGAGTGATAAGATAAGAAGGTCCTATAAGACCCAAAATGCTATAACATTGCCTACAGAAGTATGTTTTCAAGCACTTCAGTTAAAGCTACCTCAGTTTAGGCCACTAATGGTTTAGTTGGTAGGCAGCTAACAGCCTGGGAGGTACATTACCAGTACTACCCACCTGGGTATCAGGACGGTTAGTGACATCTGCTTAGTGAGCCAGCACCTTAGTGGTTGTCAAGTTGCACTCCTCTGACCCAGGTAGCTCTCTTTTCTTTCAGCCTCACTAACATGTGGAGTACTGGCATTCTGTCCACAAACATACAATCTCTCTTTATCATATGTACTACTTAACTCATACAGCTCATTCTTCAAAACTCAAGATTTTCCTGCGGTGAGCACTATGCACTAGCCCTGCCTTTTGGCAAAATGGTAGGAGCAGTAGATAGAAGTAGAAGGTAGGAAGATTTAGGCAGAAGCATTAGGTAGCAACATTAAGTAGAAGTAGTAGGTAGGAGCATTAGACAGAAATAGTCATTACGAATATTAGGTAGGAGCCTCTGCAAACACTGCAGTAGACTTGCCCTCTGCCAGTGGCCTGTTAAGGGTAAGGCTTAGCACTAAAGGCTAAGAAGTAGCAGTGGAGTTCTTTAGTTATGATTCTGTTGCCATGGCCACCCCTCTGAGGGAGTTCCAAGTGGAACAGGCATCAGAGATACAGACAGATACATAGATTAGGAATAAGAACAATCATCTAAGTGTGCTGGCTTTCAAGTTTAGGTTTTCAAATAACCATCAAATGGAGTGTCCAGTATGCCTCCTGGAAAATGGAAGATTTATATCACATCTAAATAAACAAAATCTCATGTCCATGATGTTACATACCAATCTAACACAAAGGTAATTAGGGCACTTTTTTCACCTTTGTGATTATAACCAATACTCATTGTAAATGAATGCTAACTGTCTGGGAGCTGTGTTGACATACTATTAAGAATAGAGCATAGGTCTACTCTCCACTGTATATACTATCCTCATTTTGAATATTTTACCTATGATACCTGTGACAAATCTGATAGTAATGAAGTCCTTACCTTCATTCCAAAAGAGTACTACAAAATCTTAGTTGGAGCAAGTTATTTATCCAAGACTTGAATAATGAAAGTCTTATGGAGTAACTATATCCAAAATTAATGCCTTCTCATGAATTCATAATCTCAAGCACAATTATTTCTTACCTTCCGTCTCTTCTTGGATTCTTCTGGTTCTATCTCCGCAAGAACACAACGTTTATACACACACACTTGCTTCAGCCTGTTGGGTCCTCCAAATTTAGCTTTATCGCGACAAAACCTACACTGACCACAGTCTTCAACCACCTGGCAACCCTCACACTCTCCACAACCTTTCCTCTTACGACCCATCTGCAGAAATTAGTAAACATCATAAAGCATTTATTTCACTCTTATATATTGTGCTTTGTTTATCAGCATACCAGAGTTCACAGTGTACAGCTCTTGAAACATGTGGTGTTTTAATATTTAGCAAAAAAGTGACAAACTGATCAGAGATGTACATATGTTTTATTACTGGAAGTTGCAAATATGGAAAAGCATACAAAGTAGACAGTGAGCCGAGCTATTACACTGTATAATACTGTATAGAACAGATGAAACAGTAAACGTACCCCTGATTCACATCCTAAAGCAAGCTAAGAAATATATTACCGAATATACTTTCCAATACAGAAGAGTCTGTACATCTCAATATCCCACACGAGAAAAACCAAAGATGTAATGACTATGCATATAAGACAGGAAAAGTTATGAGAAATGACTGTACTGTGTATAACATATATATACAGCCTTGTAATATAAATTTATGACAGGTCAACACTATTCAGTGGCTTTCAAATACTATATTTACAAAAGCTTCTTGATCTGTTGCATAAATAAGCTGTGATGACATAGGCACCCTCATACAAATGCATGATTTTTTTTTTTATCCATTATCATTACTCCATTCCTAATTTAATGCGATGGATCAGGTACACAATACCACTCACGCATATCCTCAACCCATGACAAGTGTGTTAAAGTGAAAAATGTACTTACATACTGCTTACTTTTCACTCTACACACTAAGTTGTTTCAACAGATGACACTCTGCATTCATACCAACCCAATTCACAAAATGTTTTCATTGCATCTAATCTCCAATTATTCCTCTAGCATCTTCATATGAAATATGTTGATCCCTTAGATCTATCACTATGCATATCCATTTCTTTCAGGGTCTACCTCTCTTCCTTGTTCCTTCAACTGTACTACCATATGTCATCTTGACCAGCTTATCATATGCAGTACATTCTCCATGACCATACCACCTACAGGCCTTTCATCAATGCACCTATCTAGTAACTTATTACTTCACAAAATGTTCTTACATTTTCATTCTTCATTCTATCCATCCTCTTAATTTGAATCATACTATGCAAATCATCCATCACTACTACCTTGTCTACCCTGAATTGTATACAGTACTGGGATATATACTCCTTCATGCAAGCTTTGTGCACAATCATCGCTTAAAGTTTTCCCATTCACCAGAAAATCAATTGCATTCCAAATTTCCAATTTTTCTTCCTTGCACAACTATACTTTCAGCTTTCCCATTATTGTAGTATCCTTACACAACTCTCTAAATATTGATTTCATCCACAACTTCCAATTCTTCATACAGACTGACTTGCAGTCAACTTCCCATCCCTTTCCTAATCTGACATCTTACCTTTATTTGCATTCACTTTAGCACTGTCCTCCTACATACATCATTAAATTTGCTCACTGTGCCATCAAACTCTTCCTCAGATTTAGTTAATGCAGAATCCTCTGTGTGTGACAAATGTTGCAACTTCCACTCTGTTTCTCCATGGTTAAGTATTACAACTGAATCATTCCCAACTTGCTCTCATCTCTTGCAATGCCCTATCCATATTTTCCCTAAAAAACTTCACTACTTGCTTAAGAGTAAAACTATGATCTGGCCACTCACTTGCCCTCATAAACCCTACTTATTCTTCACCAACAAGGGGTTTACCGATACAGGTACCTTTATCTCACCATACACTTTTCCAAGTCATAAGGAACCTGATCATTTTTCCATGCATTTATACACACTTTCCAGATCAATGCCTCTGTAGTTTTCACATGCACCATTCACTATCTCACTCATGACTCAATTTCTATCCCCATCATTTCCTTTCCTTGAAGAGCTATATTACATTTATGTGTCTTTCTTTGTAGTGTTCTCTTCGATATACATATTTCTCTTTCTCTTCATCCCTCTAAACACACAGTACTAACAGATGTGACTCTTTCACCAACATCTCTCGTGTCAGTTTTTAAATTATTCTCTTTATTTCTTAAAATTTCCTCTCTTGTTACTGGCATTCTTCCAAACTTGTCTAATACCCTTTCACTCCTTACCATTACTCTTATTCACCTCCCTTCTGAATAGCTTGTTATCCTATTTACAACCCAATTTGTAATTCTTCTGAGATCCTCTTTTGCTTTACTTTTACCGATACCTTTTCTTTCAATTCTATTCAGGGCTTTATGATAGAAGTTTATACTGAAATTTTCTTTACCTGCAAAAGCATATTAATATGTTTCACTGAACAAGACTTCCCTGATTACTGCTATCAGCAGTTTTATGTTACCAAATATTGCAAATCTATTTTCACAGAAAATTGGTCAACAGTCTTATAAGAAACTTACTTCTGTACAACAGCTGTATTCAGTTTTGTAAGAATTTGACTAATATTAGCAAGTGAATTTAACAGCCAAAGAACTCAAAAACCACTAAGTTCTCTACGATACAAAGTGTGTTTACATGCCACTCTTGTATTGAGTTTTTTACTATCTTCTTAGCGAGTTCATGATTGCTACCCCCATTGATCAAATTATGGATATGCACCTGCCCTTAACCTTGTTTCACACAAGCCTGTCTAGTTTTCTCTTTCTAATAATACCCATTCAATTCCTCACTTGCAACTTACTTATACAAACCTGCATCATTTGTCAAAAATCAAATGCATATCACTTCCTGGTAGCTATTATCATTATTCCATACCCAATTTAATAGGGTGAATCAGGTACATACATCCTTTGCATCACCACTCACACACATCCTCATCCATGCACTGTGCTAAAGTGAAACATGGACTTGTATAGGTACTTCTTACATTTCAATACACCTGACTATCTCTCCTACAGTCTACCTCTCCTTCTGTACGATCATAATTCTCAGTGAAACATGCATTATATGCACAACTTGGCTACCTTTGCAAACCTTACAAAGATTTTTGAAAGATCATAAACAACAATAGGAAAGTTAGTTTGAAGCTATTTTCAGCTAAGAATAAAAAAAAAAGAAAGACATAAACTAAGATATGCATGACATACATGGCCAGCATGGTAGAGAGTCTTAGGAGCTTGAGTTTGGTTACGGTTCATCCCAGGAATTTCCTCAATAACCTCAATTCCATTGTCTTCTATACTGTCTCCACCATCTGGGGTCATTGTGCTTAGCTCCTGAAGAAATCATATGCATGAACAGATACATTACCTATACACCACTATCAAAATATACCAAACATACATATCTATTCAGTAAGTTATGTATAGTCACAGTAGAGAAAATGTCAAAGTTAACCGAATTTATTCTCACCTGCTGACTTGCACAATGTGTATCCACAGTTGTATCAGTAACTGATGGCAGATCTGTCTGTGTTTGTGCAATTCCAGCTAAAGTTGCTCCAGAGCTCATCAGTAGGAGAGGAAGACTGCTACTGTCAATATTATTACTGACAATAGAATTACTGCCTGTATGACTTATATCAGAAGTGACACTTTCATTTTGGATGCTGTTAGTACTTTCACTATGGCCTGCCTCCTGTGCACTTTCAGGTGTATTTTGTGAAACTGGAGTAGGACAGCGGGTTGATATATCACTAGTGGTAGGAGGTTGGACTGTTGTACTCATCTCATCATCTCCATCAATGCCAGCACCAATGACATCAGAAGTTTGATCAGCAGTGTTACTGGGGACAAGTGTGGAAGCGATGGATTCTTCCACAGTTATAGGTTTAGGAGACTCACACTTAGAGGTAACTGCAGTGCTGCTCAAGTTGAGGGCACCTTGATCCTCAGAAGTTCCAATACTTTGGCTCATATCATTGGCTGTCTCAGTAGATACTGAATTAGTTGTTAAATTAAGTTCACTTAAAGGGGCACCTGGTGGTGTGTGGGAATCTTTGCTACTGGATGAACTGCCAAGGGGCCCTACACTCCCAACTAAGGAATTCTCCACTGATGGAGCTAGAAAGGGGAAAAGTGTTGGGAAACTCTGTAGGCTAGATAAATTATGGAGATTAGCAAGACTCTGGAGACTGGCTGAACTGTTTAAACTAGATAAACTGTGTAAGCTGTCAAATCCTGGAAGTGAAGCCAGGTGAGGGTTGAGTTTTAACTGTTCAAATACTTCCCTTGCCACTTCAGGAGTCATCATTCCACTCTTCAGTGTGTATAACAATGGTAAACTATGCTGACTAGAATTTCTGCTGCTGTTGCTGCTGCTCAGCCAACTACTGCTACTGCTCCTCCCACTGTTATTGTTCTTGCTGCTACGACTTCTGCTGCTTCCACCAGTACTAGAGCTCTTGCTTTTGGAGGGAGTGGTGGAGGCTGTAGAATGTGTAGCCCCAAGCGAAGCTAATGGATTAGATGAATTGAGGGACGTAAGAGCAGACGGCGACATCATGCTGGAGGGTGTCAGTGGAGTAAGAAGACCTGACATGCTACCTGGCATTGTTGGTGCTAGAGAGGTCAGACCACTTAGGTTTAAGTCGGGCTGTGAAGCTAGACTGGAAGCCAGACTGGAAGCAGTTAAATTGCAAGGAGATGTGGTGGATGTTGAGGAGTTTACAGAAGAAGTATAGGAAGAAGTATAAGAAGAACACATTTCAGCAGCAGTGGAAGATGACTGACTTTTGTTGGGCTTGGAGAGGTTGAGGGGAGCAGAGGAAGAGTCAAACCCCAAGTCAGCAATGGAGTAACCAGTAGAAAACACAGTCCTCAGAGGGTCAGCTTTGGTTAGCAGCTCGCCTAAGATACCCCCACGGGGGTCTGGTGGAGGCACTCTGGGGAGATCCAGGGGAGGCACTCGGGAGGAATCAGGTGGAGGCACTAGGCGGGGTTCAGGAATATCTGGTGCCAGGTGGTTTACATTAAGCTTCTGGTAGAGAATCTGATCTAGGCGGTTGCTGCGAATCTTTTTGCCAGACTTCTCTGGACGTGGCTCTAGGTGTGGTGCTGGGCCCTGGGAGCCATAGCCAGTGGAGCGCACAGTGGGCTGGGTGCGGGCCAGCTCCATTAGTGAACCATCTTGAGCAATGAAGGTTTTCTGTAGGACGGCACTCAATTCATCCATTTTAAGAAGCCTGGCAGCCTCTGTGAGATGATAGAGGCTAGCACCAGCTGGAATGTTACCTGTGTATAAGCATGACACTAGTGCTTGAAGTGTTGACAGAGATGTACCTGTTGGAATACAAGTAGTTCAGTTTCATGCAAAGCACAAAGTATCAGGGTCAGTATTACATTAAACAACAATTAAAATGATCTGATGGTCCTAAGATATTTCAGTTAGGGTAAAGAACTGAAATGAGCTTCCTGTTTGCAGAAACTATCACAAGGTTAAGATTGCCTGGTCTGAGAGTTTACATTTACTAAGGTTTTATTTTACAGAGGTGCCTTTTTGCAAAATAACGTCACTTTCCAAGAGGTTAACTTAACTCTGTGTATCATTTGTGATATGGGTCATAATGAATCTACATGATTATTCTTAATAAATAAAGTTTAAAAGTATGGTTCTGTTGTTAATGAGCAGCATCAGACTAATGAATACTGTACCAGTGTATGGAATTATTAAATTAAAATATTTGAATTTCTATCCAGGGCTTGGTAATGTAAGTCCTGTACCTGTGACAGAGATGATAGCAGGATGGTCAGTGGCATGGAGGAGGATAGATTTGAGGAAGGGCGAGGCAGCAGCCAGCACGGCACAGTGAGCACCTACATGGCCTCCCTCTGCTAGCAGCACTGCATCTAGACCAAACTCCTCCTCATGCAGCTCCCTGAAAAGTACACAGCACCTTAGTATAGCAGTTCAATATAACACCAAGAAGAGAAGCTGAAGAAAACATATTAGACAAGGTTTTAAATATAAATAATTTAACTAATCATGAAAAATTACCCAAAAACAATTCTACAGTTTGAAGCATCTAACATTACAGTACATACAGAATTTCTGTCCTTCTACAAATTCCAGTAACAGTTCTCAAGCTGACAGTCTTGTATACAAGTACTAAAACTTTATGCCCACTGTCTTAACATGTCACTAAAAACATGCAGCATTTAAGGATTTTCTAGTTTTTGCACATTTCATGATGATTGTCATTACTTGTTTCTAGAAAAATATAAAAAAATTGATAGCTTTAGAGGACAGAGTATTTTTGAGATAAAGACAAAAAAGCTGTTATTTTGCCAAGTAGAGAGGACCACTGTGTCAAATGTCATTTTGCTGACTAATTAATACTCGACATTGCCTATTTTCCTTTGTGCCACTTATGGGCTATGTTGAAGTAGGCTAAAGCCAGAGCCAGGGTTAACAAAAATCGATTGATCTGACTGTTTTAGTCCAACACTAAGCCAATACTTCATGACAGTGATGGGTATATCCCAGAACCCCAGTGGACTTAATGAAATTAAAATCACTCTTTTAACTCATCAGCATCAATAAATGTATAAATTCCCATATTTGCAAAATCTTTTCTTCTATAGGAAAAGTCCAAAATCTAATCAAATGTGGAAATACAGGAAAATAAACTAGTTGGCAAAACAGTATTTGACCCATCAGTGCCAATTAATTGGCAAAACATGATGTTAAAAACCGATCCCTTTTGTGGTTAACAAGACAAATAAACATTTCCCATTTAAAGTTTTGTAATCATGTCTGTACTTGATACTACCACTTTCAGATCTTGTGCATTTCTATGCATTTTTTTCATATTTGTTCACTATTTCCTCCATTTGCAAGACATTATAGAAGGGGCAGTAAGTAGAAACATTAGGTAGAATTAGTCAGCAGGAACATTAGGTAGGAGCCTTTGCATACACTGTGCTAGACTTGCCCCTTGCCAGTGGCCTACTAAGGGTGAGGCACTAAAGGCTAAGAAGCGGCACTGGAGTTCACTATTATGGTTATGGAAACTCTTTTGCCATGGCCATCCCCTTGAGGGAGTTCCAGAAAGGAACAGGCATTAGAGATATAGATAGCAAGACAATACCAGAAAAAAGAAAGAAATAGCCTCATTCATTCACATTCATTCTCTAGCTGTCATGTATACTGCATCGAAACCAAAGCCCTCTTTCCCCACAAACCTCTCAGTGACTGCTTCACATGCCCTGGTTTAGCCTACTGATAGTTCATCACCGTCACTACACTGATCCAGTTCCCTCTTTCCCTTGCATGACTTACATCCTCCTACATGTTCAAGCCCCCAAAACTTGAAGCATCTTTCACTCCATCCTGCCACATCCAGCTCAGTTCCCCCTTCTAATGTTCCCTCTACTTTCTTGTCATGTATACCCTCTTAGCCATCCTCTCCATTTCAGCACACCATCTACATCTTAAAAACACACTCCTCTTAATAAGACACCTCTTTTTTCTATTCAATCAACCCTCCTCATGCCACATTTTGCCCTCAAACTTTTCATATCCAACACATTATCTCTCTGCAGTACTTAGTCATTTAAGAACACAACTTGCAGCTGCATAACACCACTGGGACCACTTTATCATCAAACATACCCATCTTTGCCCACACAGACACTGACCGTTCTTTCCATATATTCCTTGATGAACTCACAATCTTTGCCTCATCCAACCCCCAGATATTCAGTCACTCTACTTCATTCATGATCTCTCCATTCAAACTCACACACCAACTAACCTGTCTCTCTTCACCACTAGCATTGCTTTTATTTACATTTATTCTCAACTTTCATCTCTCTCACATTCTTCCAAACTCAAGAACCAGCTCCTGCAGTGTCTCACTCAAATCTGCCACCAGTGTCATGTCGATAGCAAATAGTTACTGACTCTCCTTTCGTATCAGACTGCAGACCTGCCACTTTCTCCAAAACCCTCCTATTCACCTACCTCACCACCCCATGCATAAACAGATTTAACTGTCATGGTGGCATTACACAACACTGCCTCAGATCCACCTTCACTGTGACAAATCACCCCCTCCTTTCTACCTTCTCGCACATATGCCTTACACTCTTGATTTATTATATTCATGCATGTCCCATGACCTTTTATGGCCATGATGCAACTACCAAATAAGGAAGCCATTAAGCACTTACTGGTTAATTGCCCAGCATTCTCTGTACATAGAGCCATGCACAACATCACTATGCTCTTTATGACCTATGGTCCCTTCTGGTAGATGTGGCAGGTTTCTTGAAGGTTGCCTCATAAATATAGAAGGAACTCTTGGGGCAGGAAGATGGAACTAAAGCTTTATGTATGGCATATGTGCAAGGAAGAAAACGTGAAACTAGGTTTACGTCAAAGGTGTGTGGTGTATATCTAAGTATTACCGGACTCCACCGCGAGTTTAAAGTCACCTTCGGTGAGGTTGTGTATATATATATATATATATATATATATATATATATATATATATATATATATATATATATATATATATATGTGT
>JAYMFT010327389.1:0-5000 GCA_038088735.1 Panulirus argus
GGGTTGGGGGGGGCCTCTCGTGGATTCGAGTCCTGAGTGCGGCAGTCGGCCCACATCCAACGCAGGTGTTCACACCCCCCCCCCCTCCCCCCCACAAACCTTCCACGGGCTTAGGTTGGAGCGAGTGTGGGTGTGTCAGTACACACATGTGAGTAAAGACACGGGGGTGAAAAGTTCTCTACCCGTAACACACATACACACGCGCGCACGCACACACACACACACACACACACACGCACGCGCGCGCGCACACACACAAGGACCAGCCTGCCGAGGGACGGAGGTCAATCGCCCGGTCGGACAGAATGAGCAAAACCCGGATGCAGCGCCGGGAACGAGCTGTGAGGTTGTGAGGCGCCGTGGGTTGTAAGCGTGAGGCTGTGAGGCACAGCGTGAGGAAGTCGTGAGGCTAGCGGGGCGGGGGGGGGGAGGAAGGGAGAGGGAGAGGGAGGCGCTGTGAGTGAGTGAGGTGTGAGGATTATGAGAACAGTCTGTTCGGAGGGAGAAGTGAGGGAATTTATGAGGTAATGCAGAGGGCGTGTCAATAGCTGCGTGAAAATAGGGAGTTGTACTGTGAGTTGTGAGTGTTGTGTATGAGTCTGAGATGAGTAGTGAGTGTTATATGAGTCTGAGATGAGTAGTGAGGAGGTCGCTAGGCTTTATGAGGAAGTTGGGGGGGAGAAGAGGGGTGTGAGGTGGTCTGGGGAACTGACATGGTCTGACTCATGAATTATGAGGCCCTCATGGAGAGAAGCGTTCATGAACTAATACCTTACGAGTTATGAGTTATCATGAGGACCTCATGAAGAGAAGCGTTAAGGAACTAATGACGCCTTATGAGTTATGAGTTGTGAGGTGTTTTATGAGATCCATCACGAGTCCCCAGTACTTTTATCTAGCAAAGGAAATATGAGGACTTGTGTTGAAATGCATTGACACCCCCTGAGAGATCACGTGACGCCGGACACCCATTATTGCCCTGCCCTGTACACAGTCAACTGCTGTCAATCGTCCTAGCATCGTTACGACGGGCAGTTAGTTAGAGCCGACGACGAGGGGGCCAACAGCGCGTAGAAGAGGGAAGGAGGTTTCAAAACGTATTTGCGTCCGATGATCGAGGTTCCCTGGCGATAGATCTGCGACCGTGTCGTATAACCTTGTCGTAAAATATCATTATCTACGACAGTGTTGTAACTGTCATCCTTTATCTACGACAGTGTTGTAGCTATCATTAATTATCTAAGACAGTGTTGTAACTGTCATCATTTATTTACGACAGTGTTGTAGCTATCATTAATTATCTAAGACAGTGTTGTAACTGTCATCAATTATCTACTAAGGTGTTGTAACTATCATTAGTTATCTACGGCAGTGCTTTAACTGTCATCACTTATCTACGACAGCGTTATAGCTTTCATCAATTATCTACGAGTGTTGTAACTATCATCAATTATCTACGACAGTGTTGTAACTGTCATCATTTATCTACGACAGTGTTGTAGCTATCATCATTTATCTACGACAGTATTGTAACTGTCATCATTTATCTACGACAGTGTTGTAGCTATCATTAATTATCTAAGGCAGTCTTGTAACTGTCATCAATTATCTACGACGGTGCTGTAACTGTCATCAATTATCTACGACGGTGTTGTAATTATCTTCAATTATCTACGACGGTGTTGTAACTGTCATCAATTATTTACGACGGTGTTGTAACTATCATCAATTATCTACGACAGTGTTGTAGCTATCATTAATTATCTAAGACAGTCTTGTAACTGTCATCAATTATCTACGACGGTGCTGTAACTGTCATCAATTATCTACGACGGTGTTGTAACTGTCATCAGTTATCTACGACGGTGTTGTAACTATCATCAATTATCTACGACAGTTTTTGTAGCTGTCATCAGTTATCTACGACTAGTCTTGCTACTCGTAGTGTCTACGACAGTGTCGCAGCTGTCACCAACTACGAGAGGGATCCAAAATGAATTCCTCTCCGTTGCTACGTCCCGATGGAGACCCGGCCTCCATCATCACTATTCACGAACAGAAACAATGACGATGAGACACTCGTACGCCCGCCCACACCAACAAGACGTACACGGTTCCCACTCACTTCCCCGCCCACAGTTACACCCATCACCCACCCACACCCACATGCCATCACTGGCTCTCAATCAAAATATCCTTTCACGGAAAGAGAGAAAAACGCAGCCACGCACGACAATAACGCCTGGGAACAAGACGGACGGACACGGACACACCTCCGCCACAAATCAAGTGTCCGTCACACAGAGAGAGAGGTGACGGGGGGTTCCCGCTGTCGTCTGAGGCCGTAACACGCGTGAAGAAGAAGACACAGGCGCTGGATAATAATGGGTCGGTCCAAGCGCTCCCGAGTGATCCGCCCGCCGCAGAAAAAGAAAACGGCCTGGACGCAGACGATGATGGCCTGGAGGCATGGATGACCAAGGTCTCCTGGAACACAGGGAGAGGTCACCTGGAACAAAGGTAAAGGCGCCTGGAACACAGGGCAACGTCACCTGGAACGCAGGTAAAGGAGCCTGGAACACAGGGCAAGGCCACCTGGAACACAGGCAAAGGCGCCTGAAACACAGGTAAAGGCATCCGGAACACAGGGCAAGGTCACCTGGAACGCAGGTAAAGGCGCCTGGAACACAGGGCAAGGACACCTGGAGTACAAATAAGGGCACCTGGAACCTAACCAATGGTGTCTGGAACACTGCTCAGGTTAGCTGCACCACCACCACTACTACTGCTGCTGCCTGGAACGCTAACTACGTCAAATGGAAAACTACCTACGTTACATGACCGTAACGTATTACACCCAGGAACAACTTAGTCAGCTTCCATATCTACCATGTCAACTCTTCCTTGTCATTTGGGGTACGAAGTCTTCCAGGGATTTCTAGATGTAAGATTTTGACGTATCTCTGCCGCCTTTGGACTGGCAAACAATGACTCGGTGCTTTCAGTGGCTTCCAGCATATATATTTTCTTGGGACCGGGTTAGTAGCAGGTCTGGAATGGTCTGCGAACGCACTTTCCGGCGAGGCACTTTCGTCCATCTGTTAACAGGATCCGGGTGATAGTTATTTGGGCAAGTGTCGTCACTGGTTTTGCCTCTCTCGTCTTGACGGGTTCTACGAATCTGGCCCACCGTCTTCCTGGAAGAGGCGACCGCAGTAATGTTCTCCTAGCTCGGGGTTCCGTCATCTGACGTAATTATTCCTAAGTGTTCAAAGTGCTTCTCTTTTCCTCCAGATACATTAACGCTTGCCTTGTCCTTCGCGCCAGAGATTTGATTCATAATGTGCCTCACGGAGAAAGTGGTCGAAGCTGAATTGCTTCGGTTGAACAACTGCCTCTCGATCACCAGTCTCTCCCACACAGAGACTCGAGTGATACTCGACTGCTGTCTCTCATACAGTCCTGTACGGATCAGTTTCTGTGATCATTTCCCATTTTCCTGCGCACCAAAGGCCTCAGTTAAGGAGGACATCAATCCCTCCCGTTCTGGTGGCGAAGCCTCAAGTGAAACATTAAGACATACCGAAACGCTGTCTGAAATCTAGCCGTGTTTCTTCTTGACAAACCCTCTTCACTCTAAGCTAGGGGACAACGACCTCTCCCTTTTGGTCTCCCTCAGAACGGTAGAGCCTTCCCTCCCCCCTTGTGCCCCTTTAGAGATAACCTGTAGGTGGGCCCCCTTCCCCCTCCAAACACGCCCCCCAGCACCGGCCAGCAATAACCAAGTCAGCACAGGAAGCGGCCGGATTCCTGGCCCAGAGAAAACCTGTTCCTCGCTCGTATGTAAACAGCGTCTCTTGCCTCGCCCGTCGCCGCCTCCTCCTCCTCCTCCCCCCGTGTACCCCACCAGACTGGACGATGACAGTGGTGGTGGAGATAGACAGTGGTGGAGATAGTGGTGGTGGTGGTGTGGTGAAAACTAATAAAGGACATGACTGACAACAGTACGATTGTTGATGTCGTGGTGATGACTTATGGTGACAATGAGCCAGGTAATGATGACGATTCTCACGATAACCACCTTGGAAGAGAGAAGAGCGAGGGGTGACTAGATCACAACCTATAAGTTTTTGAAAACAGATGGGCGACGTGGAAGGTGAGCATTTCTTCGACAGATGTTGGCCCCAGCGGGGACACAACCAGAGGAGGACGTAACTGGAAAGCAACTAAGAAACTTGACAGAAAAAAAGATTCGAATGAATACTTTGACAGCATAAGATTGGTGGATGGATGGGTGGAATGGAATGACCTGAGAACGTGACTGACGCAGACACCATACGGAAGTCTGAAAAGCTCTACGGTAGTTGAGGATGTTCAAGAGATGGGGGCCCCAAGAATGTGGGGTCCAACTCCCTTCCCTACATGGCGGAAAAGTAATCACAGATGGGTGATTGCAATTGGGTAATTCCTCCCCACCTCCCAGCGCCTATCCACCCCGGTGGATCGCGTCCACAGGGGCAGGGAGTAACGTGGGTAGCCGTCAGCAGCGACGCTGCTCACGACAGAGCCAGCCATGGCGGTGCGGCTGGTGGTGGATCAGTCGCCCGGCAGGAAACAAGTGACCACATTTGACTCAGCGCCGGCCGGCCCGGGGGTGGCCACACGCTGACCCGCCCGCCCGCTCGTCGTTGCTGTTCCGATTTATGGCGCTGGGTTCGAACCCTTATCTCCATTTTTCCCCATCGGTTTGAGAGCGATCACGTCGGGCGTGACTGCGACACATACTGAGCTAAAGTCGACCGCGCCAAAACGTTTCGTATATCGGTTGCGCTCCCTTCAGGAGCAGCGTCCTGGCGGCGGTCAGGGGCGCCTTTATCATCACTCTCTGAAGGCAGATGGAATCATACAAGATGGCTCATTCGCCTGTTTGTGTCGCTAACTCGCTCGTGGCGGTAAAGGAAGCCGACGTAAAAAGCAAAAGATATGTTTTTAGATAAGAC
>JAYMFT010327389.1:10000-23334 GCA_038088735.1 Panulirus argus
CTCCAGCACGGAACACAAACCCCCCCCCCCCACGGAGACCTTCCATGGACGTCCGAGCCTCCCACAGGCTCATGAACAATGCTAAAAATGCAGATCCAGACCGTCAGGGGAGAACGACCCTTGTGCCCACACTCCACAAGGGACATCTGACACTGGCCCATGACCTGCGGCAACCTGGGCCGAGGCATCTGTTAATTCCCCAAGCCAATATCCACCTTATGCGGAACGCGAGTAGAGCGAATTATCGTCCGGACACGCTGCCCCACCGGAATGTGCGTTGGAGTTGATAAAGTGACCCCTCCTGCCCCTGACCGCAAGGCCGAGAATCCATTGCAGAATGTATTATCTTTTAATAATAACATGGTGTGAGTCTGGCCTTTAAAGCGACTGCACAAAAATTCGAATGTACATAAACTCAAGAACGGCCCTGGATATGGGGGTACGCTGCAGTTACTTGCAACATTCGCCCTTCCCACACGCGGTAATAGAGGTAAAACTTAATTTGTACGTAGGACCAAAGGTGCCTCTGGGTATCCAGGCACCAAGCGCAATATAAATCCCTCCCTTCGTACTGGCGGCCAGAAGGACGAAAGTGCTCTGCAGGCGGGAGTGGACGCTGGTGGGAACACGCAGACTTGGGCCTTAGGAGCACCAGACTTCAACGCACACATAACTAAGCGAAGAATTCGCAATTTATTTCAACGCCCGTTTTTTTTTTCTTTTTTCTTTGCCCTGATAGGCGAACACTCTCGTTCAAGTTACTCGTTTAAGTTTCACCCCCAAGCCTTAAGGCCGCTCAGGATTACACACCTGGTACAAGAGGTGTGCAGGATTGTGAGGAAAAACGTTCATCACAAAACTGTGGCTGAAGTCCAGGTCGAAGAAACTGAGAGACAAGGCTCGAGTGCCCATCACTGGAAGGTTCGAGTGCCCATCACTGGAAGGTTCGAGTGCCCATCAATGGAAGGTTCGACTGTCCATCACTGGAAGGTTCGAGTGCCCATCAGTGAAGGTTCGAGTGCCCATCAATGGAAGGCTCGACTGTCCATCACTGGAAGGTTCGAGTGTCCATCACTGGAAGACTCAACTATCCATCACTGGAACACCTAAGGTGCTACCCCGGGGGAACCCAGCGACAGACGGCTAAGGAAACACCAACTGCTATCTCCCGGACACAGGAGCTGTGAGGTTCTTGGAACACAAGCTAATACCCCTGGAACACAAAATGACACCACTGTAAGACAAACTGAAACCGACACTACTGTAACACAAATCCTCAGGTAGAAGGAACACTAATACCACCTCCGGAGTACACCAGAGCCTCCCCTGGAGCATAAAGTGCCATCCTGGAACCCAGGAGCCACGTAAAACATAAACTGGCTAACCGTAGAATATAAACTGCCATCCTTCCAGAGCACATACGACAACAGTCATGAAACGAAGAAAGAACGACTTATGGAAAGGAGAAATTGCCGTTCCTTCAACCACGATTCCAGAACGCTTAAGATACAGAAACCGCCAGTTTCTGGAACGAAGACCACCCCGATTTAGACAGACAAGCTCTCATACTGGAAGGCTTTAGCCGCTATGTGTGAGAAACCGAGACTGCAGCTTTGGAATGCCAGTGATGCATATATGGGAGTCATAAACCTCCATCCCTGGAAGGAAGAAGGGGCATCCCTTGAAGGCTGGAGCTACTTCCCTTTGGACGATGGAACCCCTTGTGCACAAGTTGCCATTCCTGGAACACTAAAGATGCCGTCCCCGGAACGTGCAAGCCGCCACACGAGCGAAATAGAAGCTGTCTCTCCATTTCTGGAACACGGGCTGGTTGGACAACAGAAACTGCCATTCTTGGGCCTTAAAAGTTGCCGTCTCCCAGACCAAAGAAGTTGCCGCTTCTGAGAAACTAATCAGCCACTCCATCCCTTAGGAACACAGTAGCTGCTATCGCTGGACAACAGAAGCTAGCACTGCTAGAACACAGTAGCTGCCAGCGCTGGGAGGGAAAAATGAAGAAGAAGAGGAAGCTGACGTTACATGAACACAAAAGTCTTTTCATGGACTTACTCGAATGAAAAGAAAAAGTTAAATTTCTGGAAGAAGACGAAGAATATACCTTGATAGAAAGGAAGCAGCCTGACAGTTGGTTCAGTGAAGGAAACAGCCTGAAAGATGGGTATCATGATGGAAGAGGGCTAGGAGATGGCTCCCGTGAAGGAAGCAGGCTACAAGTTGGCTACCGTGAAAGAAGCAACCTGGAAAGTGTGCCACAGTGAAGGAAGCAACCTGAAAGATGGTCACAGTGAAGGTCAAAGCCTGGAAGATGGACGTATTGGAAAAAGCAGCCTGGAAGTTAGCCCTAGTGAAGAAATTAGGGTGGAAACTGGCCATCATGAAGGAAACAGCCTGGAAGATGGCCACCGCGGAGGAAGGACTAGAAGTTGGCCACTGTGAAGCAAGCAGCCTGGAATATGACCACCGTGAATGAAGCAGCCTGGAAGTTGGCCATCATGAAGGAAGCAGCCTGGAAGTTGGCCACCGTGAAGAGGATTAACCCGGTCAGTTTAACATAAGAATGGGATAATCCACCTTCGGATCCGACAGGTGATACTGGCCAGGATAAAAATCTATTTACATAAACGAGTCATAAATTACGACGGTTCTCTCCTGGAACGCCTTGACCAGCGGAGACTCGGGGACCTACTAGTTAAGTTAACATTATAACCCTAATGATCATAACACCCAAGGCATTATTAGCGACAATAGTTTCCGCGAGGCACGCTAGGAATCTGAACAGGTTTGAGTGTTTTTTTGTTTTTTTTTTAATGGTCTTGCACGTTAAGTTGAATACTTAATGAGGGTATTCGAGTGGAGGTGGAGGCAGCCCTACAAGATGCCTGACTGGTGAGTGAGGTTTCGTGTCTGGAAGCTTGATGGGGCCTGGTTGGTTAAGTCCAGTTGTTAAGAGGGATCTGGTTGATCATCCAGGTCCAGGAACTGGAGGGACCTGGCTAGTTGAAATCCAGTAACTGGAGGAATCTGACTGGTTGAGAGTTCAGTCGCTGGAAGGACCTGGGTACTTTAAGTCACTTAGCTGGAAGGACCTGGGTACTTTAAGTCACTTAGCTGGAAGGACCTGGGTACTTTAAGTCACTTAGCTGGAGGGACCTGGGTACTTTAAGTCAAGTAGCTGGAAGGACCTGGGTACTTTAAGTCAAGTAGCTGGAAGGACCTGGGTACTTTTAAGTCACGTAGCTGGAAGGACCTGGGTACTTTAAGTCACTTAGCTGGAAGGCCCTGGTTAACGAAGGAAGTCGGTATACGGAGGGAACCATGCTAGCAGAGAAGGCCATGCAAGTGAGGAGAACTTAATCTGCCTAACTTCTGAGGTGATTAATTCCCCCTACTGCAGAAGGAACAATGTAATTTCATGGCGCGAAAGTGGAGAGCAAGTCAAGGAATTCGGCCACTTCTGCCAACGAAATTCCAGCCGAAAATGTTGGTATGAACCGATAGTCTTTTAGCCTCGGGAGTCCTGAAATGTGTCAGGCCGAACCTGGAACTACAAAAGTCTCTGAAGACAGTAAAAACAGAGGTTCTGGCTAGTCACTGAACCACGACGTGAACACCTGGAGACGCCATCACGATGGACAGTCACCACCTCAGGTCCGACCAACCTCTGGTAGTGCCTCCATGGGACAGATTCCAGTGAGAACGCCTGATTAACAACTGCGATGATCGAATCATCTAGCGCAACCGTTCTACGTAACAGAAGAGCATTAGATAATATACCTTGAAAAGTAACTCACTGGGAAACACAAGGGGAAACATTAAAAATTGTCTTTGACATTCTCTCCTGTACTTTTTGAAGAGAAACCCTTACGTTCTACAAGAGTCCGTAATCCAGACCACTATAGGGTGGGTTCCAGGAGGCACCAGATCGGCTGTGGGGTTCCCTAAGCCGCATCAAGGAGCTCATCAGCCGGATTAGCGACAACTATCCGGGGGGTTCTCCTGGATTACATAAACGGGAACACGGCCCGCGTCGTGTACCCGCAAGGGGACTCGCTTGCTCCACTGGCCAAAAGTTAAAGAGAGAGAATACTGTGAAGATAAATACTCACTGGAGGGAGGAAACAGCACTTACTGACGAAGGTGACTGGAAAATAGAGGAGAAGAATACGAAGGAAAGGCAGCGTGAAGAAGAGATAGAGTGAAGAAGACAGGGACTCGAGCTGGAAGAAGATGGATGAGGGTATAGCGAGAGGAAACTGAACTGGAAGGGTAACAAGGGATGGTGAAGAAAGACGGAAAGGTATGGAAAGGAGAGAGGGAGAGAGAGGAAGGCACGACCCAGGGAAGGTGATGGTGAGGGCAGGCGGTCGACACACTGCCATATACAGCGCCCATAGGGCCCGGCCGTGCACAAGCCCGAGACGTTTATGACAATCAAGGAGGCCATCCCAGGTCCTTCGTCAGCCCGCCTCTGTAATAAAGCCACGGGGTCCTCCAGGTTCCCCTGGGGGCCCTACAGGGTGTCATGGGGTTCTGCAGGATCCTATGGAGTCCTGTTGGGTCAACCGGGATCCTATGGGGTCCTCCAGGGTCCTATGGGGGTCTTGTAGGTACTACAGGGTCCTCCAGGATCCTATGGGGGCCTGATGGATCCTATGAGGCCCTCTAGGGTAATATGAGGTTCTGCAGGATCCTATGGAGTACCGTAGGATCCTTTGGAATCCTAAAGGGTTCTATAGGGTCCTATGGGGTTCTGTACGGACCTGTGAGTCCTCTAGGGCCCTGCGGGATCCTATGGGGTCCTGCAACGTTCCAGTGGAACCCCCTGGCCGATCCTTAGGCGGAAGGTGAGCCTGGTCACATACCAGAATGGGAAATCATCAGGCGGTACTCACCAGGCCTCCTTATACAGGGGATGCCTGTGACGTGTACCTACCCCAGCCAGCCACCAGGTGGGGAGCTGAGTGGAGAGGGGCCTCCTGTTGGGGTGGAGGAGGAGGAGGAGGAGGAGGAGCCAGCGGGTCGCAACAGATCCAGAGGCCACCAGACCCACCATAGCACACCCCCCCCCCTCTCCTCCAACAAACACACACACACACACACACACACACCTAAAGCAAACAGGCACACTGAACACGTCCAACAAGACCCGTTAAGCCTGCAAGACCTTTTGCTGACTGGCAGTGTCATGAGGAAAGTTACACAGCTCTGCACTGGACCACACGTCCACGCTTCACTGTGTGTAAACTCTGTCCTCCACTAGATCCACTAGCTATCAACGGGCCGAAGGCTCACACAGTCTGACACGGTGGATCATTCCGTGTGGGTTTGAAAGGAACTTCTGCTTTTGCCAAAGGCCAGGAATCGAGTCATAGAAAACAGCAGCTGGGGCTGAGGTTAGTACTTAATCGAGCGACAGAAAACGCGCGCCTTGAAAATAATCCATAGGTTCAGCTTACATGAAAAAAGGAACCAGGTCTCATAATTGGTGATGATTCTCTCACAAACAACGCAAAAAAATGTGGAAATCCCAGGGGGAAAAAGAGCAGTAAATAAGACACAGCTGAATCCTGGACTTAGGACCACACGTTTACGAATGGAGAGAGGAGATATGTGGCGGCTGTCTGAGGTCTCCTGGGAACGAATTCGTGCGCTGATGGCTGTCTGTCTGAAGCATAAACAGGTGTTAGGAGATTAGTGGTCTGTTTACGTAGTCCTAGGGCCTGGGTAGGGCTTAAGACCCTCGAGCACGACGGAACGACCCTCGAACACGACGATACGACCCTCGAACACGACGGAACGACCCTCGAACACGACGATACGACCCTCGAACACGTCGGAACGACCCTCGAACACGACGGAACGACCCTCGAACACGACGGAACGACTCTCGAACACGACGGAACGACCCTCGAGCACGACCCTTGAACACTACGGTACGACCCTTGGGTAAAATGGCTTGGCCATCGACCCGACCTAAGCTCAAAGGTCACGTCAAGCCCCAAGGGTCGTCCGGTCGTGCTCAAGGGTCGTAACCTTCACTCTCCAGGGTCGTGCCTCCGTGCTGAAGAGGGTAAAAGTTATTCTATAAGCGAGCAAAGTTCTTCAAACGAGTAAAGAACATATACAACACTACTACTATGCTAGCATAGCATAACATAACATAACATAGCATAGCATAACATAACATAACCAGTGAACGTAAAATTCCCTATAAACCTACAACACAAAACACGTTTCATCATACGGTACGCAAAACTCACACGCCCAACACAAAACCCGTGCAAACTCGCAACACAAAATCTCCTACCCTCCTAACATCTTCTACGACCTTAGCAACGGCAATACCGTTGTAGCAACGGTAACCTTGGTAACTATACGTCTATTGACAACAGTGCAAATGGCAGCAGCAGTAATGTTAGTATAGTAGTAGTAGAAGTAGTAGTAGTAATAGTAGTAGTGGTTGTAGTACCAGCAGCAGCAGTAATGTTATTTTAGTAGTAGTAGCAGTAGTAGTAGTAGTAGTAGTAGTAGCAGCAGTAATGTTAGAATAGTAATAGTAGTACTAATAGTAGTAGTAGTAATAGTAGCAGTAGTAACAGCAGCAGCGGCAGTTTAAACATCATTAATAAGAACGATTTATATTGTGGTGGCAGTAGGGGGGGAGGGGAGGGGTGAGGGGCATACAGGAGGGGGTCGAGATTAACACTCTGACCCTCTCTTCCCCCCCACACACACTCCATCATGGCGCGCCTCGGCCTCAGACAACCGTAATAATGATCTATGGCCCCTCTCACCCCTCTAGCCAGCACCTCTCCCTCCCCCCCCTCTCTCTCTCTCTCTCTCTCACACAGTGAGTGAGTGAGTGAGTGAGTGAGGGAGCACCCAGAAATTCATCACACGCGCGTATGAGTGTTACTCATCAAGTTATAACTTCAGATAGATATGGGTTCGTGGCAAGACTACAACTTCGTATTATTGCAGGAGTCGACGTGCTAAAGACCTCTAAGTATCGTATGAGAGAGATTTATACCAACTACTTGGAAGGCAAGTCCTCGTACCTTCAAGATGTGAATCACTGTACGCAAACACGTCGAGCGTTTTGGAAGAGGCAGAGGCTCGTGTCCAGGGGTGAAATCATCGCCCAGCTGAAAGGATTAGTTATAACAACAGGAGGTAAATCACATATTCATGACCCAGTCCTCGTAAATTATCCGCTGTAATGGCTACGACACGGCGCGGCATCGGGGTCTAGTCTACAAACTTCCCTCTTCTGGCTTTCCTCCCCTCGTCCTGCTCCCTCATATCTAGCATCCTCTCAGGCCAGTCCATCTCCATAACAGATGGATCGGCCCTCCCCTCTGCCCTCCCCTCCCCTCCTCTTCCCAATCAACAGCGGCGTCCGCCAGGGTTCTGTCCTGTCTCCTACCCTCCTCCTGCTTCTGATCAGCCGTTTCCTTTCTTCATCAGATAACCAGAGAGGAACCAGCACAGCCGGGACTCGACGCCGCATTCCTCCAGTGCTCTCAAATCAACCCCATCCTTTGCTTCGAGACCCACGCAACGTATCGTCGCAACTACCCCCAAAAACTTGGACCGCCACAGAATTCCCCAACGAAAGACGCAACCTGGTTCGGCCCAGTGCCTTTAAAATGCAATTCCTTCTTATTCCTCTGACTAAGAGCCCTTACAGCTCTCCAAAGGCTCCTATTATAGCACTGTAATGCCACCACTCTACACCCACAAAGCTGGTACCGCCTTTAACATCTATCTTGGAAACCCCACATCATACAGATAGATAAGTCTGCCAATACGATACTGTGAGTCCTCCTCTGTTGCCCAAAATTCTTCTGTCTTGACCAGTTGTTCCAATTTATAACAAAGGAATGATTCGTCTTTGTATGGAGTACAGCTCTCACATCTAGGGAGGCTCTAGCTCTACAGACTTATACGACGGAGTCCAGTCCAAAGCAGTCTGACCTCTTCATCTCTGAATCTTAACAGAAAAGTTGATCAAACTTCAGCGCAATGCTCTCTCTCACTCTCTTTAATAGACATTGCTCTGGTTTCTGTTCCCAAGAGATGGCTGGCTACTTGTGACCCCATAATTAGCTACACCATGCTATAACTGAGCTAGCTACTACGTCCCATGATTACAGTGTGGCCGTAAGCAACTAAAGGGTGGGGCCGGCGGTTGCGACGTCTATTTCCTTCCTTACACCCCTAAGCTTTGGAACTCTTTATACCCTCTCGTGTCTTCCATAACACCCACGACCTGACTCTTTTAAATATAAAAGGTAGTTTTTATCAACATAATCAAACATTTCTATAACTCTCTTATTCCTTCTCTCTTCCCCTTTCTCTGCTTCTCTGGCCATTATTTATCTTTCGTTTAGGGCCTGGCCTTACTGGGCACGTCTCTCCCTGAATGGAGGCTTTAGCATAAAAAAAAAAGAAAAAGAGATGGAACAAAATTTATATACGTAGCCCAGTCCTCGCAAAGGATTACTTATCATGAGGCAGATCAGGTTCTGTACTCGGGAAAGCCATAAACCAAACCTCACCAGAATTTCTTTATAGTTGTTGGGAATCCATACCCAAATCGTCTTTGTCAAGTAACCGACTGAACGGTTTGAAAAAAAAAATGTTTTTATCATCAACAGCCCCAGAAATATATCAAATACATGACAACGATTCCTTGTATAAATTCATCGACAGATCGCACTGTATTAATAAATGACATCCTGTACGCACGTGAGAGACTTGAATCATCTTTTTACTGCTGACGACGGACAGTTATCCTTCATAAATTCTGTCTATAAATTATTCCGGCGGTTTTCGCTTGCCCGGAGTCGTCTGCTTGCTGCGTCTCATTTGCATACGAAGGCGACAGGAGCCACCGAGTTTGTAAGTCACAGGATACCAACATGGCGGGAAAACGTATATGAATATATGTTCAGATTCCCGAGTCAGAGCTTGCGTACGCGAACACGGTCCGGCCCATGTCAATCCAAAAAAGATTTGTATGGCGCATCCGACGCGTTGCTGACGTAAGAAAACAAGCCCTAACGACGCTCCGGGGATACGTCCCTAGCGCTTAAGGGTTGGTTACTGAAAGGGGTGTGTTGTGGGGGGGTGAGTGGGGGAGTTTTACCTCTCGTGCGACGGTACGACCCTCGAGGACGACGGTGCGACGACCGTCCTGGCCGACGGGACGACTCCTGAAGACGGTGGTGGTGAAGGAGCCCTTGGACACGACTGTGCGACCCCGAGCACGGCGGTACGACCCTCGAGGGTCAGGTCAAAGGCCAGGTAGGTCGTACCGTCGGGCTCAAGGGGTTGGGGGGGGTACGGCATCAGAACGGTACACTCACTCCCTGTAACCCCCCCCCCCCACGAGCCTGTCATCCTGATCAGCGTGACTGTTCCTACACGCGCTCGGCCGTGGGCCACCCTGCCGTGCTGATTTCTATAACCGCAGGTAAACACGGGCGCACGTGAGGGGCCACCATGGCACCATGACCTGCCATAAGGAGCCTGGAGTCGACTATGGTACCATGGACTACCATGAGGGCAGCAGGAGCAGCCTGGAGTCCACTGCGGTACCGTGAACTACCATGAGACTCGCAGGGGACCTCTGTAGCTTGGCATGACCTGTCCCAACCGAGCACCAGGTCTGCTGACCTGTCACCACGACCATCAGGTCAAGAGTACCGGGCAGGAGGGCAGTACCCTGACCTGCCTTGATCCGAGAACTACCTTTCACCCCTTCCTTATCTTCCTTCTCCATCATGTAAACAAACGGTCGACTTTATACGAACTGGAATTAAAAGTTCTCGAGAAACATTTACAGTTCACAGTCCTGGGTCCAGGTGGCAAATTAGTCTCGTCATAATTTGTGTTCAGGGTTTGTCTGTTGAAATCTCCACATCCATTTGGGATTTGTTTATCAACATCTCTACTTTAATCGGGATCCAGGGCACCTCTCGGCCAGCGAGAGGTAACAGCCCACATCAGCACAGATCCGCGACTCCTCCAACTTCGACTCTAAAAGGAAAAAAAGAAACTTTTCGGCATCATGGAGAGTAACTTTGTGAAGCGTTCGGCGTTCCATAAAGCCCTGAGTTCCAGCCAGACCCCAGCGTCTCAGAGCGCAAGAGCCACAGCAAGCGTCCAGGAGGCCACTCCGGGACCCAGCGCTCTACCCAGCGGGACGACTTCGACCTCCCCCAACCATCCTACGTATTTGGTGACATCCCCAGCAGGACCCCCCTCGGGGCCTTGACGACGTGCCAGCCGGACGACCCTCTGGTGGAAGGAGGTCGTCTACCACGCCCTACCTCGTCACTTGCCATTCGTCTAGTCTCTCGTCCGCTGGGTGTCGTCAACAGCGGCCATTACCCGAACAGCAAAAACTCGTCGTTTATTCCCTTACCTGAGAGTCGCCAGGGCCCCGCCGGCAGCGCCACATACCTGTGGAGAGGGAGAGTAATTGAGGTCATTAAGGTGGTTAACTACCTCTAAAGTGGCTGTTACAGCAGCAAGCTATGATAAACATTCTTATTTGCTACACACACCAAGCCTGTCAATCTCACACGCACACCTGCTACGCTGGTTGTGGCGAAAAGGCTTTTAAATGGGTTGTGATCAACGCCTTCGGGACACATGCTGTCTCCCGTCGTCCCCAACGCTGGAAGTCACTACGCGTCTCAGCTTCGCTCGCTTCGACGCGAGTAAATCGTCAATATCAAATACTCCAGGAAAGATGTCTGAGAGCACAGAGATAAGTGAAGCTTTAAGGTGATGAGTTTGCTACTGAAGACAGAGAAAGAGGACTGCTATAAAATACCTGTAAAATACTTTGGTTCTGTAGATGTAGGAGAAAGAAATATGAACATCTGTGTCCTAAAACTGTTCACCGCTGTTCATGCATATACTGCAAACTTGATGAACAAACCAGGACAGTGGAAATTCAATAAATCATTATTAAAAAAGTCTTGAAGGCGTACCTGACCAGTGAGGTCCCCTAGGGGGCACGGTCTCCAGTGAACTCACTCGTCAGAGGCACACCAGTACAGCTGGATCCTAGGGGCTCAGATCAGGCTGCTGAAATTTCAGCCAATCCTACTGGTTCTGGTGTTCAGCAGAGGTACTACAGTCAAGCCCGGATTCAAGCAACATGTTAGCGCACAGTGGCAGTCTAAAGTGAGAAGTACAATTGCTCACAGCGGTCCTGAAGCCATCAGGGACAGTCTCCTTTGTATATATGACCCTGTTTTATGTCATGGATGCCTCACAGATAAGCTGAAGTGTACAGTACATCACAGAGCTTAGTCCCGGCTTGAAAGCCGTCACCAGAGCACACTACTCACCCAAACAGGTGGGCCAATACGAGGCTTATTTACGTCCAGCTGAGGGTCAAGTTCACGTCCGGGGACCCGGCCGTGTCCCCCTCCGTCAGACACGCAGAATTGACACTTACGAGACCGTCATCATGGCACTGTCTTCGCCAACACCGACTACAATTACCAAGGGAGTCGACACGCTGCAATTCATGTATGGACCCGCGTCCATCCTGAGCGAAAAGGGGGTTTTCATCCCAGCCCTATTAAGGTGTGAGAAGGACACCCCCCCCCCCGGTGGGCCGTGGGCCTCATATCCATATTATTCCCACGAGATATATCGCCGTGGCCCCGAGCTGAATTGGAGAGGGGGTATACTGCCCAGGGAATTCTAGGAGGAGGTGGTGATTAATATTAGCATAATGAGAATTTGTCTTTCACGCCGTTACTAGTAGTACACTGCTTCGTGGGGGGCGCCCCACACACCCACAGCCCGAAGGGTCGGGTCAGCTTCAAAACACGGACCACCTCCGCTGTGGGTGGAGAAACATCCACTTGTACGGTTCTCCACCTGGCCAGCCCAGCCTCCACACGGACGGCCACCGCTGTGGGTGGTGGAGACAAATCCACTTGCATGGTTCAGTGGATTATCATCAGAGCAGAGGTTACCACATCACGTTTTGCTTGAGTTATACATTTATTCAGTTATCCATAACACACTTTAAACGCCTCATATGTTCTTTACATATCATAGTCATTCTCTAAATGTCTGGGATATTTCTCGAATTCTTTAAATGCCAAAGACGTACTTTAAATATTCGTATCCTTTTTTAAATGCCTGAGACATTTTTTAAATCTTTGTATCCATTTCTAAATGCCTGAGACATCCTTCAAATCTTTGTATTCCTTTTTAAATGCCTGAGATTCTTTAAGTCTTCGTATACTTTTTTAGATGCCTGAGACATTCTTTAAATCTTTGTGTCCTTTCTTAAATGCCTGAGACGTTCTTTAAATCTTTGTATCTTTTTTAAATGCCTGAGACATTCTTTAAATCCCTGTGTCCTTTTTTAAATGCCTGAGCCATTCTTTAATTCTTTGTATCCTTCTTTAAATGCCTGAGACATTCTTTAAATCTTTGTATCCCCTTTTACATGTCTGAGACATTCTTAAAATTTTGTATCCTTTCTTAAATGCCTGAGACATTCTTTAAATCTATCTGTTCTTTTGTAAATGCATGAGACATTCTTTAAAACTCTGTATCCTTTTTCAAATGCCTGAGACATTCTTTAAATCTTTGTATCCTTTTTTAAATGCCTGAGACATTCTTTAAATCTTTGTATCCCCTTTTAAATGCCTGAGACATTCTTTAAATCTTTGTATCCTTTTTTAAATGCCTGAGACATTCTTTAAATCTCTGTGTCCTTTTCTAAATGCCTGAGACATCCTTAAATCTTTGTATCCCCTTTTACATGCCTGAGACATTCTTTAAATCTTTGTATCCTTTTTTAAATGTCTGAGACATTCTTTAAATCTATCTGTTCTTTTGTAAATGCCTGAGACATTCTTTAAAACTCTGTATCCTTTTTCAAATGCCTGAGATATTCTTTAAATTTTTGTGTCCTTTTTTAAATGCCTGAGGCATTCTTAAAATCTTTGTATCCCCTTTAAAATGCCTGAGACATTCTTTAAATCTTTGTATCCTTTATTTAAATGCCTGAGACATTCTTTAAATTTTTGTATCCCCTTTAAAATGCCTGAGACATTCTTTAAATCTTTGTATCCTTTTTTAAATGCCTGAGACATTCTTTAAATTCATCTGTCCTTTTTTGTAAATACCTGAGACATTCTTAAAATCTTTGTATCCTTTTTTAAATGTCTGAGACATTCTTTTAATCTTTGTGTCCTTTTCTAAATGCCTGAGACATCCTTAAATCTTTGTATCCCCTTTTACATGCCTGAGACATTCTTTAAATC
>JAYMFT010327500.1:0-23333 GCA_038088735.1 Panulirus argus
CCTTGATGTGGACTTTTGTCCATGACTGGAGCCTTCAACATAAAAAAAAAATATATATATATATATATGTAATATGTTGGACACCATAAGGGAATGTCTGGTTATTACTACATTTAAATTGTCAAGCTGCACCCCTCTGACCCAGCTAGGTGTCTTTTCTTTCTGCTTCACCCACACTTGGACTATTGGCATTCTATCCACAAACATACAATCTCTCCTTGTCATACATAACACTTAAGTCATGCAGCTCATTCTTTATAACTCTTAGATTTTCCTGCACTGAGCACTGTGTGCTGGCACTGCCTTTTGGCAAAATGGTAGGAGTAATAGATAGAACTAGAAGCAGTTTTATGTAGGAAGGAGCATTAGGTAGAAGTAGTAGGTAGGAACATTTAAGCAGGAGCATTAAGTAGTAGTAGTAGTAGGAAGGAACAGTAGGCAGGAGCATTAGGTAGAACTAGTCAGTAGGAACATTAAGTAGGAACCTCTGCAAACACTGCACTAGAGTTGTCCCTGCCAGTGGCCTGTTCAGGGTTAGGCACAAAGGCTAAGAAGTGGCACTGGAGTTCACTAGTTATGGAGACCCTATTGCTGTGGCCACCCCCTTGTAGTAGTTCCAGGTGGGAACAGATGCCAGAGATATAGATAGATTGATAGAATAGATTATTATGTTTAGAGCCTCTCGTACTCACATCAGTATGTGAAGCCATATAATGTGCTGCTAAATAAGGAGGAATTAGAATAATATTTTACACTCGTGTCTCCCCACCCCCATAAGGCTAATTTAGCACCTTTGCAGTGCCACATTGTTGACCAAAACCATGTAGGAGAAATAGATAAGCTGATGTGTTCTTATCCACTTCTTACACTGACCTCAATTCCTTTCATGGACTTCTGTACAGTTTGGTATGTGGAAAAAGAGAGGTGCAAGAAAAGGCTGTTTTTTATTAATGATGTGCCACACAATTTGACAATACCTGGCAATTTAGTCTTAGAATTTCCTTTTTAAAAACCATCTCAGATATTTATGATTCTTCATTGGAGTACAACTTTGTTGAAGAACTTTTCACTGCAAAGGAGGCTAGCATTTCCCTGCTGCAGATTTTAGCACTGCCTTGAAGCTGCAGGATACCCTTCCAGAAAGGGTCCTGGGGTTTGATGTTAATAATAGTAACTATAATGTATTGATGATATTTTCGAATTGTCTATACATACATTTACTTTTGTGTATATTTTTTAATGTGTCGTTATGTTATGTGTTATTCTTTGTTCAGGTTTTTGCTTAAGATTGCCCAGAGGTTGGATTTTACATTTGTATTTAGGTTTCAAGTTGAATTTATGTTTGGTTGTATTAGCATTAGGAATAGTATGTGTTTAGTCTTGTATGTAATTAGGTTTATATGTTGGTCTATGTGTAAGTTTGGAGAGTGTAGGATATTGTTTCAATCTGTTATTAGTCTTCTCTGTCAGTATGACAGGGGTGTATAAAATACTGGTTGTACATTCAGGTGAACATTTGTAGAAATATGAAAAGGTTTTGGATTCAATTCTTTTTTTCAGGTATTTTTGACAGTACAGTGATGACTTTTGGACTTGTAGTTGGTTAATTACTTCCTTTACTGTGCTCCTGCCCACTCCATACAGGACAACTATATTTTGTTACCCATGGTCATACGCCCATCCTGAACTTAAGTTTCCTATCACAAACTTTGTGAGATCACATTTATAATTTAGATGGTGCTATCATGTTTTTACTGTACAACCTCAGTACCCCATTCATGAACTTAATGCTTTTTGGGGTACGTTGTTGCATACGTTTCGACTGATTTTTATAGGTGTTATAAGTTTTAGAGTATGATTACTAGGAACCCAGAATTTATCAAAAATGTATTAAACAAAGACAGTCATACGGTACATTTTTCTCAATTCTGTGAGTTTTTAGCTTTGCAGAGTTTCTTGGTTAGGGTGGGAAAAGAAAAGGTTTGTTAGTTAAGGTAGATAAAGGGCTTGTTAGTTGAGATAAAGCTAAGAGACGTGAGAAATATTTACGGTCCTAAAAAGGTATGGTGTAGGGTAGCGTGGTGGTGCGTGTGAAGATTATTTCATTACTCAACACCCTACCCCTGGGGGAACCTCTCCATTCACACACCCGTTTGCCACCCCCACACGACTTTGTGAATGCCTCTAACCAGTCTCGCCCCTATAAACCCCCCTCCTTCCCTCCTCCACCACCCCCACCAATACAAGGAGAGTGTGAGGGTTTTATTTTGTTCATTCGCGCCATGTTAAGAGTGGGGAACTCACCAGTGACAACGTTCGCGTCCACAAGGACATGCGGGTGATGTGGAGGGGGAGGAGGTGGTTTTAGACTGAATGGGATACAGTTATTTTTTCCCCTGTGGTGTACAGCGATATGAACAGGCAGAAGATGTGGAGGGGGAGGAGGTGGTTTTAGACTGAATGGGATACAGTTTTTTTTTTCTCCTGTGGTGAACAGCGATATGAAAAGGCAAAAGATGTAGAGGGGGAGGAGGTGGTTTTTAGACAATAGGATACAGTTATTTTTTCCCCTGTGGTGAATAGCGATATGAACAGGCAAAGAGTTATGAGCTAGGCAAGTAGAGAGAAGTCATGTACGGATGAACTGCTGTTTCTGTTTAGGCTGCGGTTTGAAAGATTAGTTTTATTTAAGAATTTGAGGTTGTTGGATGCAACGACTTGTTATCACATGCACTGAAACATGTGCAAAGACATTCACACCCGTACAAAGGCCCGTGTGTCTTTGTCTGCTTAGAGAACTGAAAGAACACATGATCGCCTTCACGCACACGCACTCATACAATGCAGGCTTATGGCTCACCTGCACGTTGTTGGTCTGCTTTGCTTGAAGGTAAATCCTGTAGGCTCCTAAACATGTCTGCTGTAGACAGAAGACATCGCCAGATGAATGCGATCACTTGATTCACAGATGATTTGCCTTTATGTCACTAGGGTCTTAAAATTAGTACCATGCTCTCGCGCCTTATATCTTTTGCCTGTAAACTTTCATGGCGTACACATTATGAATGATATTTGCATGTAAACGTTCCAGGAGATGTCAATGCCGGCTGATTCAGTCAGTGGGGTTAGAATCTTGCTGCGTCAATTCCCGTCAAAATTATGGCGCGCGAAAGTGGTCACTCGAAAGGGAAACGAGGAGTCAGTGTAATGAGTTTCCTTACGCATTCTGGGTATGAGTCCAACTAATTGTCTTTCGATGAACTTCTTTTAAAAAAAGACTTTTGTACAGTAATTTCCCCCTCTCCTGCTATTAAGGACTATTCCTTCAAAGAGCTGAAGATTAGGCCATTGTAAGCAGCTTATCCTGAAATAGTTCCTTACTAGATTATTTTAATTGACATGCATTTATAAATCTCATTCGAGTTACACAGTAAACTTTAAGGAGATTTTAAACTTAATTTTTTCTCTCAGACTCGGTAGATTATGGTAATTAAAACATTTTTTGCTTAAATAGATATATTTATGGATACCTAGGGAGATAATTATATGATATGTGATTCGGTTGTGACAATAAACTTAAAATCTATAGCGTTACCCACATCCTCGCTTTGTATTAATATGATTTCATAAACTGTAGTCTTTTTTCACCATCTTGTAGTTTTATTTTTTAGGTGAATTTTCCGAGTAAATCAAAACAATATCTGTACTCTGAGGAGGTTAGTATTGATAGTACCACGTGCTTGGGAGAACCAGCAGTGTAACAGTATGTCGGTCCACAGTTAACAAAGCTGTTCATGCAGGAGGTGAAAGGCGTGTACGGGATAGAGTGAATTGGAACTATGTGGTATACTTGGGTCGACGTGCTGTCAGTGGACTGAACCAGGGCATGTGAAGAGTCCGTTTCAAACCATGGAAAGGTTAGTGGGACCTGATGGATAGGGAGCTGTGGGTTCGGTGCATTACACATGACAGCTTTATATATATATATATATATATATATATATATATATGTATATATGTGTGTGTGTGTGTGTGTGTGTGTATAAGTGGGTACCGAATTCAGCTGATGAGTGTGAGGTTTTTAAGGAAACAAAATATACGATTAAAAGATTTTGCGGCAGATTTTTCCTTCATACACCTGAACGCCAGCCAGAAGCTCTTATTATTTCTTTGTAAGCCCTAAGATATTGTAAGTATCTTTGACTTCAAGTGCAGATACACAGTCAAAACAATCAGCTACAGTTATTCTTTAGCCGTATAAAGCGAATATTCATTATATTTTTCACTCCTTCACAATGACGTACGTTGGGATGCGTGGCATTCAGTAACGCAGTAGGTGACGACCTCTATCGATATGGTTCTTTATCATTTTTATCGTGGTTGAGTGAGTGTTGGCCGGGGGTAGCAGCAGCAGGGCGGGTAACATGGTGTGTTACGGAGCGGTGGCGGCGTCTCCTCTCCATGCTTCATTTACCAGTGGGTCTCGATGTCTTCCACACCTGTGTTTACCCTCACACCACCACTCTCATAGTTTGTAGTGGATCATATGGTGAGTTGCCACTTGTAACGAAGGGCTCTGTTATGGCACGTAGTACACGATGTATGTACTAATTGACTGTTACTTAATCTTATCATCTCGTGGTTGTGAGGGCGGGCAGGGATGACGATAGATTCAGTACCCACTTACGAGCTGGTATCTCTGTGGCGTGCAACATTCTCGGGCACGTCCCTTGAAGTTCCGTCCCCCGTGAGAGTACGGGAGAGGGAGAGAGAGAGAGAGAAGCCCAAAGATATTAATGTCACAGGTGAAGGTCACGCAAAAGTATTCAGGTGATGCCACGTAGATCTACCAATCGGTGAGCTTGAAACATTACTTCGTAAATGTCTTTCTGGGTTTCCTTGTTCCCTTTGGGCATTTCATCTCTTCTAATATACTCTCATTTTCGGGCCTGAGGCTGCAGTGGGGCCTGGACATGAATGCATTCGTTTATTTATCGATTTTCTCTGACGTAAGAGATCAGATGTCGGTCTTTGACGCCCAAGTTCCCAACGATTAATTACTATTGCTAATTATTTTATATATGTGCAGTAAAAGATCTCATTTCGTCAACAGCTAGCTGGAGACAGAAGTCTACTAATTGGTGATAAGTAATATACTTATGTTCTCAGATGCCCCACTTTGTGGATGTAGGTCTTATTTGACAGAGGAATGTGGTGACAAGCTGAAAACATTTATCACATGTTCCCGTTGTGATTACATTGCTAGTGGATTCAGGTTGACCATTTTTTCCTTCGCTAGCGAGTGTGAACCGTTTTCCTGTTGAAATGTGAATCGAGGAACCGACTGAAGGTAGTAGTGTCAGGTTTCCATTAACTGGTATGGTGGTTGTGACATCACATGTCGAATGATTCGTTGTGCTTAATAGATTCCTTCATATTTAGAACATTCATAGCGGTGCCAGTTGATTGGCTGGATGCTCATAATACTCAAGGTTGCCAGGGTTTGCATGGGTATATAGTGTACGTCATATTGTGACGTTACGGGTCCCTTCTGATTGGCCAGATACCTGTATTGCCCAAGGCTCTCAGTGATTGACTGGGCGTATATGACATCACGGGTTCCATCTGATTGGTCGGATGCAGCCAGTTGCATTTCTTCATTATTATCCAAGTTTTAGTTAAGTCAGCAGATTTTGATACTCTTGGAAACTACCAGATAAGAGAGAGGGATCCGTTTAAATGGGACTTTGAAAACCACTCGACAGTCCGCAGCGCCCTAACCTGTTGAGCTCGACGGTGAGTATGATGGCGTAACCTTTGAAATGACCTTTAAGGTCAGATCCAAGAGCGGGCCAATATATCCGAGGTTCATATCGTCGCGTCCAGTGGGTCAACACAGTATCAGGCAATAGGTAGAATCTTTACCCACAGAAAGGGTACGTTTCTGGTAACAGTAGAGAGTCACATGCAAGAATTACACACTATAGGTATTAGAAAATAGTTGTTTATGCCTTCAGAACTAGACATATAAAACATGAACATGGGACACTGTCGTCAGAATAGTTAAGGGGCTTTTGACTCCAATCGATTCGGGTGGATGCGAGTCTTTAGTAGGTGCAAAGACCTATTTTCTAAGAAACTGGACTGGCAGTATATCCATGGGTTTTTCGTGTTTATATGATAATTCTAACTTTAGGTTGATAATAGTGTTAGGGTATTGGGGAGGATGGTGTTGGTGGGAGTAGAGGACTCTGGCAGGGTGGTGGGCTAGGCTCCGTGCCACTGTAAATATCATCAGGTTCGACTCTAGCGGGTGTTGGCGGCTTAGCTCACCCTCCAACGGCCTACCGTTGTCTGTTCTTGTTTATTTATTTTCATATTCGTCCCCTACATTGCTGTTCATCGTATTTTTAGCTCGTATTAGTGAACGCTAAATGTAGGAGCCAATCTATTCTGTATTGTATAATGTACCGAAACGAGAGCCCAGCATGCACAGCCATGCGCCCCATAGACTACTATTGCACTGGTTACCTTGACCGCTTCAGATGTAGCAGGTGATGAGCGAGAATTTTTCTTTCTTCCGCCTCACTTTACGTATTAGGAGTGCAGTGAATTTCTGTGGCTTCCCTGAGTAAAGTGCTCGGAAAATCCGTTGTACAGTAGGAAATAATTTTACATCAAGTCGGAAGCAGACACAAAGGAAAAATCATGAAAAACAGAAGCTTTTACTTATAGTAAACTTGTCCTCTTTTTATTTGTCGTAGAAATAGTGTATTATATATAAAAAAGCTGTCTACTGATAAGAAACTGTTTTTCTTATTGGATATGTGAAGATGAGTTTGGTTTTTGTGCAGCTGATGTGAATTTAGATTTGGTACTTGTTTAAAGACCTACGAGTAAACCAACTGTGGCAAGTCCTGCTCAGGTTTTCTGTCACGTAGGAGCTTCGAGATGTGACCTAGTATCTGGAAGTCCTGAAGTCTCGTGCCCCGGACCCCTGACCCCTTGAGACTGACGGTAAGATGTGTGTGACCCATGGGGACGGCGTTGTGATAATTTAGCGCGACGTTTTGACCCTTGGAGATAATGCCGTGAGCATTTACCTAAATGTTTGAGTCGTCACAACACAGTTGAACGCAAATGATGAGTCTTATTTTTTCATCAAAGTCAATTTATTATATTTTTATCCATGAGTTAGTACGTTATGAGAACAGAGTTTTAGGTTGTGTTTTTTTTTTATGGTTTCCTATGTCTTCTTGTTTCTAATGAGTCCTCATTTTGAGTAATTACCTATTTCTTTTGTACGGAGAGGGAGTTCTACACTCGTGGGTCCCCATCTCCTAAACCTTTTGTGCTGTGACGTTTCTAAAATTCTGTATGCTCTCTGCATTTATTATATATCCTCATTAAGTTTATTCCGTATACCATAAAAGTGGATGTATGCATGTCTGTGTAGCTATACCATTACCTATTTATGTCTTGAGAGCTTTACATGTGTGGGGTGGTGTCTTTGAAGATCAAATTTCAGTCATACAGGTTTTGTGTGGATTCCACTTACTGACAAGATGAAGTTATCTTCACTCTCCTTATTTCACTTGTTCATTGTTCTCCTGCTGGAGGTGTTTTCACACATCTCAATTCTTGCTTAGATTTCATTTGTGACTTGAAGTTTAACCGTGCCTCTTTGCCAGGAAGAACTGGACGACAGTGGTGTCATTGTGGCCAGTGGGTGACATTAGAGTTTATTATAATCTTTTAGCCACCGTAACTCTTATGTAGGTATGTCTAAGGCTTCCCCCTTCTTCCTGTCGGGTAATTCTCTTAATTCTCACATTATTGTGAATTTGTTTCTCAGGCAGCATTGTGTATTTCCTCAGGTAGGAAGATCAAAAGTAGAGGAGCACGGTGTTCCAACATGTATCGAATGTGGGTCACAAATATACGGTATTTTATGGTATTGTTTCATTATATTTAAGGTAATAATGGACGGTTTTAACTGTTAGAGGAATATTGTTTGCTCACCTCAGCATATTTCTAATGTGATGATTCTTTTCCAGGTATGGGTAATACCCCATGGGACAAGTCATCCCTTCCAGGTACTTTCTACTCAGTAAATTTTCACCGTCAGTCAGTTTATCCATACTTTTCAAATTCTCACTGGCTCTTTTTTTTTTTAATATTACTTCCGTAGTTTATTTTTACCTTGTCATGTGACTTGGGTTGATCCCACCAATGCCACCCACCAGCTAACTATCGCATTATGGACATCATAAAACCTCAAAAATGCTGCTCCATTCTTGGATTGAAGTTCCTTGGCCAAGGTTACATTATGGAAGAAAAATGATTTTTGTCAATACTTTTCCTTGTATGATGCAGTCTTTGTGTGCCAGGATTCTCTTTGATTCCTTGGTCACTTGCCACATGCACTCACGCTTCAGCGTTTAGTGGTCAGGTTTCCCTGCTCTTGTGTGATATTCTTGTTATTATATAATCCCATCGTCAGGGGCTCCTGGAGCTCCATGACTGCGCTACGCCAAGTAGCAGGAGAAGGATGGACTCTTCTGGAGATTGCACACCGATGATATAACCTCGCCGAAGGTGACCTCTCGTTGTGACCCCCTTAAGCAGGCAGAGTCCGGTAATACATTGCCACTTGCATGTGGAAACGTGGTAACAGCATTGATGTATCAGCGCCTGTCTCTCGCTCGCTCAAGTGCAGGGATGTCGAACCTGTGGTGCACGTAAACCTTGTGGGTGGGTGCACCAGTATCTCCAGGCAGTGCGTGCGGAGGTCTCTGCCGTTGGCTCGTGTGTATCTTGCTTTTGTCATCTCCCTCTGCCCGCAGGAGGAGCAAGCAATCAAGTCGCTGTTGTGTCGGGATAACGTTCATCCGAAATGGAATTCAAAGATGGAAATTCATAAGATAAGAATATTTCGAACGTTAGACAACACCAAATGTCCGTAGACGTGTTCCTATTGCAGGTACAGAACTGAGTTCAGTGGATGTCACCATGTTTCCTTCTCCCACAGTGCTGATTTAGGTGTCTCCAGTCGATTTCCCCCCTCTCATAAGAATTCGTCATAAGGACATATCCACCACAGAACTTACTCGGTTTGCCCAGCAACCGTCTTAATTTGTACCATCATTATCTTAAAGTGAATATGTGACTGTGTTGCCCCGCTTGGTATCTTTGTATGTATGTACCATGTCTTTACATGTATGTACACACACACACACAGTTGTTGTGTGTGAGTATTGTTTTACTGTGAAATCTAATTTACGTTACCCGCTGTTCGGAAAACTTTCTGGGTCTGTTTTGAAGCATGCAAATTTTTTAATACAACAAAGTGCCTCATCTGAGTACCATTAAGTTACATAGAGCAGCGTAACTAAGATTGTTTAAGTGGGTGGATACTAGATTTACTAGCTCCATAATTTGTTTCTTTCTGGCGTGAGTGAATATATATAAGTTAGGGAGCCACTCTGCTCTTACCAAATTATAGATATTAGTTCATAACAGATTCACAGTCCGACATTATTTTATTTCTTGAACACTCCCCGGCAGCGTCTTTAGTATGTTACACAGGCGTTTTTTAAATCATATGTATGGCAGATTCTTGTGTTACACCGTTAAAGTAGATATCTTGATTTTTTACTTTAATACTCCTCCTGTGAGAGGCTGAAATAGTTCTTTAATCGTGGACGGTCAGCCCAGCAAGTGTTGCTATTCACGAGACCACTTGTAACAGCTGTTTCTGGCGGTAGTTATGTCCAACAACTGACGAAATCTTTCTGTCAGAATGGTAGGACCATCTCGTGAGTAGACGGATTCTTAGTAAGATATAAGATTATTAGTGTTTTCCTTTTTCTACAGTTTTTCAACGTCTCTTCCACGTCCCTGAGGGAGTAAACATAGCCTCACAACATCAGCTATAGACATAGCTTCACAACCTTAGCTGTGGACATAGCCTCACAACCTTAGCAGTAGACATAGCCTCACACCCTCAGCTATGGACATAGCCTCACAACCTCAGCTGTGGACGTAGCCTCACAACCTCAGCAGTAGACATAGCCTCACAACCTCAGCTGTGGACATAGCCTCACAACCTCAGCAGTAGACATAGTCTCACAAACTCAGCTGTAGACAGCCTCACAATCTTAGCTGTAGACATAGCCTCACAACCTTAGCTGTGGACATAGCCTCACAACCTCAGATGTAGACATAGCCTCACAACCTCAGCTGTAGACATAGCCTCATACCTTCAGCTGTTGACAGCCTCACACCCTCAGCTAGTATGTAATGCAGTAAGTGTGTTCCACACTGATACGGAGTTTCATGTTTACTGTGCACCCTAAGTTGATCCGTCAAATGAAATTTAATTCTTCATTCACAATTCTACCCTCGCTGAGAGAACGTATGAGTGTCACGCAGTTTAGAAATGCGTGTATTTTCACGTCTTGCCTGGATGCTTGCCCAACCCACCCATTCCTCTTTTTACGTCATGCATCTAATCTTGACAGCAGAATGAGAGTATATGTAAGAAGTGAATGGGACAAGGTGCTGCTATTTCGTCATTGAGGTCTGCGGGGGTACGCAGGTGCTGGCGTGCTCGCTCCTCAAGGTGTTGAAGGCCTGAATTCACGCTCATTTCTCCTGCTCTCGGTCTCCGCCCCTACCCCGTTGAGGGAGTCACCTGCTGGCGTATGAGAGTACAGGATGTCGCCGTAGTAAATAAACGGACGTGACCGTAATTTTTCCCCCCATAGTAGGTGGCCATTGTAGTAGTATATTGCCCATCAGTGTGGAGACTTGGCACCACCGCGCAGAGTTGCCATAGCAACAGTGGGAATAGTTGCCAAATTTTTTGATGATTCCTGAAATGTTTATCGCAAATGTTTGCCCTGGTAGGGACAAATTCGGTCGCAGCGTGTCACGCGGGCCTTCATGCGACATGTGCCTGTTGTCTGGCGAGGGGGTAAAGCCCGCCGGAGCCCCTCGGACATGGCGAAAAATGTCGGAAGTAAATGATGGTTGATCTGGTGGTGGTGGCCGGGTGGTGGCGGGGGGGCCCGTAGGTCGACGGCCAGCTTGGGAGTTTTCCAGCCGAACAGCTGATCGGGGAAAACAACCAAACAACAACAAGAATAAGCCACCTGGCCTGACGGGGGAGTGAGCTCAATTACCTTCGCCGAACGCCGTGCATCTGCGCTGATGTGTGTACGTAGTTCTGGGCAAGTGCGAGTGACCGCGGGGGAAGTGTGGCCAAATGAAAGGCAGCGTTGCTGGCGATGTCCTTCTCAAATGCTTTGTTGGGGGGGCAAGATCTCTCTCTCTCTCTCTCTCTCTTTCTATATCTATCTCTCTCCTTATCTCTCTCTCTCGTCCATTTCTCGGGGCTAATTTTTGTTCTGTGGGTCCTGCTTGAAGATTCAGCCTCGGTGCGTTATAACACCCATTTTTTTCTAATTTGTTTCGCGAATGTGAATCTAACCAACGGTGGAGTATTCGGTTCATCTGTGATGTTAGGTGGATGTTTCTGCTCTGCCACTGAGACTTGTGGCCATTTTTTTTTATGATTTATACACTGTCTTACTTGCTCCTGAAGGAATAGGTCCAAAACCTTTTTGGTGGATGAGGTATGGGTGTCTGAGAAAATCTTCATTTTGGAATAATAGTAATAAGACAGCTCGACCAGTGTAAGCCTCTTTTAAGTTATACATCTCTCAGATATAGAGAAAAATTTATACATGGATATGCCATAATACTCGTATTTTCATAGACATTAGGAAGATTAACTGTGCAAAATTTGAAAGACTTGTTGAAAATATTCATCCCACCATTGTAGCAATTGTTTATCATTTCTCTGTACCTAACTTGGCTTATATCTTAAAGCCATAGTTATCTATGGTTGCGGTATGGAAATTGTTTGTGAAATGAGTTGCGTAAATGGTATGGGCTGAAAACAGATTTGATTTGAGGAAATTGTTTGATGTTCCACCAATACAGTACAGTTTACTTTTTCATAGGCAGTAAAAGATCTTTTTCTGTCTACATATTTTTGAATAATTGATTATTTTTTTACCAACAATCTTTTCTTCTGTTATAGTAGTGGTCTGTACAAGAAATTCTATAGAAATACTAGTCCTTACATGCTTGTCCAAACAAGTTTTTGTTTTTGTACGTTCCGTCAATTTAACATAAAAATTTTGTTAATCCAGTTAAAGCACCTTATCTACCCTGAATTTAGCCAGTATATCATAGCATAGCTCACCCTTTTCAAATACTGACCGTTCTTGCTCTTAATGCTGACCAATTATTATATCCTCTCTCAGATTCCTTCATGAAGTTTTGTAGTTCTTTTTCCATTTCCCTATTCAAAACTCAGTTATCATCACTTGTTTCCACTCTTATCCAGCATTCATCAGCCATCTTTTTCTGTTTTAACACTTCCTACCATAACTAGTCTTCCATAAGTGCTCTTATTCCTTCGACATTTCGTAGTGGAATTTTTGTTATGTTTAGAGCGAGACATCACAGTTTTGCAATTTGATTTATATTTACAAATCATCCATTTCTTTTCGTGCATTCAAAAGAGACGTAGAAACAAAAATTGAAAAGAAATATATTTTTCTAATGGCAGTAAATATATGATTACAAAAATGTAGAAACTCTTCAGATGCCCTTGGTTATGTACAAAAATGTAGAAACTCTTCAGATGCCCTTGGTTATATCATAAGTGTAAGGCATTTACCATGATACACATAGCGTTAACTGCAAGTTTAGCGGTCAAAGCTTTTAACTGTGTAAAATTCATGGGCTGCCCTGGTATCAAGTCTACTTAGGTTCGAATTCTGGTTGCAGCAATTGATCCACAGTCATTGCAGTCATCCTCCCCTATGATCGTAATATATTGAGCACCTGACTTTTGCTAGATTTTATATATACATTTTTTTTAATACTTGATCGCTGTTTCCCATGTTAGTGAGGTAACGCCAGGAAACAGACAAAGAAAACCCATCCACTAACATACACATATATATGCATATATGTACCTACACGTAAATACACACACATGGGGTGGCGATGCTGTTTCCTGTGGGGCAGAGTGGTGCCAGGAATGGATGGAGGTGAGCAAGTATGAATATGTACATGTGTTTATGTGTATATATATGTATATATGTATATGTTGATATGTATATGTATATATCGTGCATATATGTGCATGATTGTATATATGTGTGTATATGAGTGGATTGGTCTTTCTTCGTCTGTTTCCTGGTACTACTTCGCTGACGTGGGAAATGGTGATCAGTTATACAAAAAAGTGAAAAATAGAATATGTTAATAAGTACAATATATATGTATATCTGTATTTGTATATGTATATATATATATTGGTTGTTATTTAGAATGATAGAGACTGTTATTTCGGGTAACAAGTGCATTTTGTATTTGCAGGTAAATGTTGGGGCTGTGGACCACTTTTGTGTCCAGAATAACCGTCAGGTTGTCATCTTTGGAGAACTAAGTGTGTTAAACAGATCCCCACTCCTCACAGCAAAGGTGAGTTGCTTTCTTGTCTCAAACAACTTCTAAATGTGAAAGTTGATTGTATTGGTGTATTGGCTGTAGAGGTATCCTTGTTGAGTGGATCATGAGAATTCTTGATAGATGTGGATATTTTACTGTTCAAGTAATTATTTTTTTATATAAATTCAAGCATGAAATGATCTGAAGGAAAAGAGTACCTCTCGAGCATTTAGAACGTAAGATATTTGAATCAACTCTATAAATCAATGACTTTGATTAGAAGGCTTTGTTCTGCCATAGGTTAGTAAGTGACATTACTGATACTGTTTTAATGTTAAGGTCACAAGATTCAGCTTTTGTTATGGCAATGCAGAGAGAATGATTATAAGGATACTAAATGGTGTTAGTTTTTTCTTTTATTCAAGGGGCAAGGGAGGGACAACAAACGTTAGCTTGAGAGTATACAGTATAAAGGAATATTGCTGTGAGATGAATGTTTGCTGTAGGTTTTGCTTGGGCTGTACTTTGTAAAATAATAAGAACTTAATAAATAATGATTGGTTTTATTTTTTATGTACTCCCCCTCACCCCATTTCATAATGAAAAACTAACAAGGGCTTGCATACGTTTAAAATGTCTCTAAGTATTTTTCCTCCCTGCTAATGTATGTTCTGGTTGACATTCTTTTTTAATAACCATGAGTGTCTGAACAGTGTTATACCTCCAGGCACCTAAGATTTAACTTCAGTGTTGATATCCTCATTTCAGACATAGTGAAATGCATTCACTTACTATGTGTATGGTAAAAGACAGGTTAGCAGTGAACAGAAACATATGAATATTGTCACTTGGATGCTGGCATATTTTACTATTAAGAGAAAATATTCCTTTAAACTTTAGAAATAATATAAACATTTTTTCTATCTCCTCACGGTCTGGCTCACAAACATAAATTCCCTGGGAGCACATATGTCAGGCTTCAGCCTGCACCTTCTTAATTTGATGAGTAAGCAACAACCTTCATTTACCCTTTGTTAGTGACTAAGCTGTCTACAGCCAGTGCTTGTGAACGGGGCCTCGCTGGGCCACGAAGCAATTGACATGAAGTTGATATCGTCATCCTACCCTCTACAATTGTTGGGAGCTCATAGTTCCTTGGGAATCACATGTGCTTGCCATGTGTTGTGTGGTTCTCTGCTGCAGTCAGCAGCTAGCTTTTAAGACGAGTATATCCTTTCCTTCTTTTCATTAAATGTTTTATGATTGTGCATCTGTAGCTATATTTCAACTGATAATTTCCAGCCTCCTCATCCATTCACGTCACATATTACGGCACAGTAATTTTTCCATCTTTCATCATTTCTTGATGCTCATCCCACCTTTAAACATTCATTAATCAACCTTTCCTTCCTCAGTACTGCCCTTTTTTCTTACATTCCATCCTCATTGCTGTTTTTATTTCTTAACTGCACTTTTAGTCTGTATACTCTAGTGTTATATACATACTGAGAGTGAATGTGATCTTAGAATTATCTTTAACACCACAAGGAGTAAAGATTTTTCAGATGGTGTTTAGAACTTAATGGCCTTGATGGGCCAACCAACCTTTTTATACTGTATCTAAACTAAGAAAATCCTCATACATTACCTGCACTTCTTGCTAATTATTTTATTGTAGATGTTATGTATTCCTTGTTTATCAGGGTAGGTTGAATTATGCATATGATCTGACTTTGTCTTACCTGCAGGCTGACTTGTGTAACTGTAAGAATTTTGTTCTGCGCAAGAAAAACTTTATAACAAATTTTTTCTATAGCAATATCTTTAAAATATTCCTATATCTTTCTTTTCAGATTATCCGTGAATGCAATAACTTGAATGTGCAGCAAAATAATTGTGCTGTCGAGATTGTGCGCCACCGCTTCCCACATATCCTTAAGTAACACGCAAGTCTCCTGATTATTTACAGTTTAATTTTAGTGGTTGAGTAGTTTAGTTATTAAATATTTTAAGAAATTATCCTTAGAAGAGTTTAAATCTGTATTTTATTGTTGGTTCTATGATTTGGTCAGTGAATGAGCTTAGGCAGTTGACCCATGAATATTGTACAAGGAGATTCTTACTCTCTGTCATGAGAACTACGAGTTTATCTAACACTAGGAGTTTTACATTATTTCAAGAAAGGCACATGTCAAAAGTTAGGGATCTTTATGACTCTGTGTATTTACATGAACTTGCCCATCAACGTGAATTTGCTCATTATTCTGATCATGTTCACCACTGTGATCCCTTAAATATAACTGAGCTAAGAAAAAACTGCCACGTACAGAATCATCTTGAACTTATTAAGTGTAGTAAACAGTTGCGTTGCATTGAACTTATGCAAAATTGGGAGCATTATGAGCAGTACTAGCAGGGCTGGAGCTCCTAGTGATGATCCACTGGAAGACCAAAAGCATCTGTATGGTGCCTCAGTGGACACAAAAGAAGATGCCCAAGAGGTGCACAGTGAAAGTCCAACAGAGGTGACACAGAGAATAATTGGAGAAGAATATGCTTGTCAGGGGGAAGTAAATGAAAATGAAGTGGATTTAAGTGTGAAAAAAGAAAAGCTTTCTGATGGAGGGGTGAATGAACCTGCTATAGGTGCTGGAGAACTTAAAGATGGGCAGAAAACAAAAAAACTGGAGGGTTTTGTACATATAAGTGCTGCTGATAAAGTAGAATCAGCCTTTGTAGATGTAGAAGGTGTTGGTAATGAGTTAAAACATGCATTTAAAGATGTTCACAGTGAACTTCTCACTGCTGAGTGTGAGGGTAAAAGTGAACTCATCAATGTACTTACAGGCTCTTCTCAGTTCAGTTTAGGTGCTCCTGAACAAGCTGTTAAAGATTATAGTAATGACAGAAGAGATTCTGAAGGCAATATTGTATCATTAAAGAATGAATGTTCTTCACATGATGATACTTGTAATTTTAAGGATATAGTTGTAAGTGAAATTTCAGATAAAGGGAATTTTCTGGAAAAGGGGGAATCTTTTCTTGTTGGTTCAAAGATAAAGACTGTTAACTTAGTTGTTGATGAACTTGAGAATGCAGTTCCTGATATTACAGATTGTAGTGAGAAAGAGATCCACACACTGGGCACTTCAGAACCAGATGTTGTGAAAGTGAACATGGATGTCAATTTTGAATGTAGTACAGTGAAGTCTAGTAGTATAAATATATATTCAAGTGTTCGTGTTGAAAGTGATGAAAAAACAGATAATGTAACAGTAGGAGAAGAAGTAACTGAAGATTTATTTAAAGATGTTAGAATACTTGAGAATGATGAGGAAAATATAAAAACGGAAAAAGAGAATCAGTTTGATGAAGGTAAAGTGATTTTTGCTTCTACAAGACAGATAGAGTACCATGGATGTGATAAAGAACAGAGTAAATTATTGACTAGTGGTGATGAACAAGGTTTGAAAACTCAGCCACTTTCTGCTCCTTCCACCCCAGTTCCTTCTTCTTCTGGGACAGCCCGGAAAATACTCAGATCTCAGGGATGTCGAGGTCGACGAGTTTCATTTCCTGAAGATGAAACCCATCTCATATCCAGCTACCTGGAACCAGTTAACCCTTGGCAGCAAATGGCTGGAGTTACAGTGGAAGAAATATCAGCGGCCTACAGGTCATCATGCGAGCGGCATCGCACACAGCCACTTCCTGCAGTGCTCCAACAAATTAAGGCTTTGCCATTGGCTGTTGGAGGTCGTGTGGAATGCCTGAGTCTTCGGGGACAGAGATTGGAAGGAAGTCAATGTGAAGGCTTGGAAGAAATTTTCAGACGAGTACAGTTCAAAATCTTAGATTTGGAAGGTTGTTGTCTTGATGATGATACTGCTATACCTCTATTTGATATGATAGAATTTTATGACTCTGCAACTCAGTTGAATATTTCTTGTAATGGAAAAATTGGCTTTCGCGGTTGGCAGGCTTGTTCACGAATGTTGAAGAGAACTCCATCTGTTGAGTACTTAGATGCTCGCAGTACAAATTTGAATGAAACCAATATGCCTATTCTTGGAAGAGCACTGCGACTTGGAGCTCGATTGCACACACTTCACCTAGAGAATTGTAACTTGACTGGTAGACCACTCATCATGCTGACTGCTGCACTTAGACAAAATGATACTTTAGCTGAATTGTATTTAGCAGAAAATAGACTTGGCGTGAATGATTGCATACAGCTTGGAAACTTAGTCCGTGCAAATAGTACACTCCGTCTCCTTGACCTTCGAAACAACAATGTTCAAGATGCTGGATGTTGTCATGTGTGTGAAGGTATATCTGAGCAACAAATACAGCAGCAACAGACTTTAAGTAGTGGTTCCAATGAGAAGGTTTGTTGCAAAGGCCTCAACTCTCTGATACTCTGGAATAATCATCTTACCCAGCAGTCAGCAGCCCACCTAGCTGGCATGCTTGCAGCAACTAGAGCCCTAGAAACTTTAAATCTGGGACGTAATAACCTAACCAGTGAAGGAGTATTACGTCTAAAGGAGTCTCTGTTGAGAAATCATGCCTTACTTCGATTGGGTCTTCAGGCAGCCCGAATCGCAGATGAGGGAGCTGTTGCCCTTGCTGAATACACAGCTGATAACACAGTTATTCAGCACATTGACTTAAGGGAGAATCCAATACGTGTGGCAGGACTCATGGCTTTAGCACACTCACTACGTCTTAATTCAACCATCATCCAAATGGACATAGACTCTGACCCTAGAACTGAACCAGCAATGGAATTAGCTGAACAGCATTCATCACTTCAGAAAGAAATAAAAGAATACTGCCAGCGTAATTTGACTCGAAGTCATTTGCGAGCAACAGAAGATCAGGTTAAAGTAGATAGCCAAGATGTTAGTCATGTAGAATCAACTAAAGAAGGGTCATGTGTCAGTGGAGCTATTAGAAAAATTTCACTTACATGTGAGACAACACCCACTAAGACTCCAGTTGTAGAGAAAATTGAAGGACCATGTCGAGAAGAAGAGAAGCAAAAGTACACAAGTCCTGCACCAAGTCCCCTTCCAAGTCCTTCTCCCAGTCCAAGTGCTAGTCCATCTCCCAGTCCAGTACCCAGTCCTCTAAAGAATCGGTTCAGAGTTTTCAGAGTACAAGAATCAGCTAAAAGTTCACCAGAATTAATTACAAGCACAAGCCAAACTACTGTTCTGTGCACTTCAGTTCCTGTCTCTCAGTCAGGAAGAAGTATGTCTGCAGGAGATCTTAGTCAGCCACAAAAGCAGACAACTGTGCGGCCTAATAGGTTCAGTATTGGTGGCCGCTTCACTGTTACTCGGGTGGCTGAACCTACTGGTCCTTGTAGCTTACCTGCTGACCAAGAGAAAGTTACTAGTATTGCCACCAGTTTCACCAATACAAGTGCTTCATCAGGGCCAAAGATTGTTATTTCATCTCCAATTAGGGTAGAAAGAGGCTTCAGCATAGATGAAACTTCATGTCCGTTAGTTGTGGAAAAATCTGGTGATAAAGAAGCAAAGTGTGAGCTAAGTAAATCTGTGGCGTGCAAATCAGTTGGTCTTCCAGAAGATCAGATCCGGCCACATCAATTGTCCAGTCATGTCGTCAGATTAAAATCAGATGGTGATAGTGATGATGTGTTTATAGATGCTGTCAACATCAGCACCATTTCCTTAGAGTCCCAGCGACAAAAGTTGGCAACACAAAGTAGCACAGCTATATATAAAAGCAACCTTCCTGAGAGTCAAAAGAATGAAAAGGATTCCGATTCTCTTAGTTCTAGTGACTTGACTGATAGTGGTTTCCTTGATGAGGGTGTTTGTGGGAAGGGTGGTGGCAGTCTTTCACCAAGCCCGAGCACCTCACATCCTGAGGGTGACAGAGATTCATTACTGAGCTCCTCAGTGGACAGTACCAGTCAGGAGGACACAGGTCTCAGTTTGTCCATAAGCAGTAGTAGCATACAAGGTTCATTACCTTCCATTCCTCTACTCACTTCCACTTTACAGCAGTCAGATTTGTGTTCTTTGAATGAGCCTCCTCAAAGGGCTCCACTCGCTGCTATGGAAAATGGTAGCTTTGATTCTGATAGTGAGGACAGTGAGTTGACAACACAGTCGTCAGACTCCACACATAGCGATGAGGTTCGTATCACCACAGAACAGTATGAACCAAGACCTGCTTGGGGATCAAAACCAGAGCCAGCAGAAGTTGCTGTTAACTCCGAGGCTTTGACCACCTCAGGGTCTTCAGGAACTGGATAGAAAACCATTTGGTGGCTCCAGTGCCCTAGAATTTACTGACAGCAGGAATGTTTGTACTTCATCTCAGCAGCAGCAGTTATGTATGGTTGTGTGACCAGGCAGTTACATAGGCATATGTTAATAATACCAGTAACCAGCTACTAAGTTCACAGGCATTGTGACAACTTCGTTGTCACTTATATGACCAGTGTCATTTTTAATGTATTAATCATACATTGTTTACCTCATCAGCTCTCATTTTTAAAGATCAAAAGTAAAATTTTGTGTACCTTTAGTTCGTAGACTTACAAATTTTTAATTTGTTCATAAACTTCCTCTTAGTGTACAGAATTAACTTAATTGTTGATAAATTAGTGGTCTAGATTGATGTTAGTAATATAATTACCATTTCCATTAACTTATGAAGAGGATTTTCATCCACAGCTTGTGATAGAGTTCTCAGTTTGATGAATTATATATTAATATTGATTTAATGTTATTCTTTCATTCTCATTATGGAAGTACATTGTGTCATTTAAACTGTTACTGCTGATTAGTTGCAGCACATTAAAGGAAATCCAAACTAGCTTTAACTGTTACTCCATTTAGTATATTGTGGTTAGTTGTGATAAATATGTTGTATTACCTCAGTTTGAAGCTGCTTTAGTATTATAGCCATATGATTGGGTTATAATTTTTATTTTAGCCCCTTAAATCAACACACAGTGACTTTGATCATCTATTTATGATGATTTGTATTCAAGTTGATGTTTTTCTTGAGCAGTGTTTTATCATATATAAACAAATAATAATTGTAAAATTTTTTCATGCTGTAGCTTTAATCACAAATGAACATCTTATTTGACAAGATCATCATAATTGTGCCATAGAAATATAACCCCTTGTACACATAAATGTTCAAATCACAAATCAAGAGTAAGCTTTTATCTGCAGTTTGCAAGTTATAGTCTCTTCAGTGTCCTCCAAAACATTTGATATATACATTGTGTAATTGGTGAAATGTGCTTAAGCATGTGTGCCCAATATACTGTCAAAAAAGGGTATGGTCATAATCCATACCCCTCTTTGTTTTGTCAAGATTTTGGACATCTTCTGTCCAATTCTGTACAGGCAATTGTTTTGTAAATATGACAAAGGCAGACTGCAGTTAATGTTGACAAAAGAAATTACAAAGATAACCATACAGAAATGAACATTAAGGACAAACGCAGTATAGGTTTTAGCTTAAAATAGCCATGTTAACAAAATGTATGTGCTCCTAAGTACAAAAGTTGTAAGGAAATATTGAAACTAATGTACTGTTCATTCTAGAAAATCCAGGGAACCTTCTCATAACAACTTTATGGAATGCTTTGAATTTAAAATGAACACATTGGACCTAGCTTCAGATGCACAGTAAAACTGATTTCGTAGAAAAGTTGAATAGGAATCCAGACTATTGTTAGAATCAGGTGTGCATGACTTCAGTATAATATGCTGATAAACTTCTTTGGACTTATGTCTCTTACCTTGTAAAGGAATATGCAGTTGACTGTTGTATATGATATTAAATTATTGAAGAAACTGGTGATGCTTCTGCATTGAAACCATGTTCCTAGCCTAGTTATATACTCTAAGCTGTCCTGATTAAACAATTTTAGCTTAGCTAAAAATGCTGTAGCCAAGCCTGCTTTTGGATTGTACTATACCTTTTATGGCAGTAGATTGTTAATTAATCTCCAATTTGCAGTGATTTATGACCATACATAGTCTAAAATGATATATATATAAACATATATAATATATATATAAGATTTTGATATCACAGCAAAGCAGATGTTTTGATATTACTAGAACCTTATTGCTTGCTTTGTTATGTACAGTATTTGTAATAACTGCAAGACTGCCACACTTTTGGTTAGTTATAAATTCTAGTAGGCCAATATTTGCCAGCACCAGTTTTGGCTCGTGGAGTCTAGCGAGATGACCCTTACAGATAGATAGAGGTGACTGGTTGGTTGAAATTCCGGTGCTAATTGTTGGATACTTAAAATTTTCAGTGCTTTTTTCATAATGAAACTCAAGCTATTAGCATTGAGGAGTTCTAAGGAAATACTAGTAGAGGGACTAGTTCAGTTGTTATATCAGTGATCAGGCTAATGATACAGAAGAAGGTATAGGGCAACATTTTCTTTGTACAGACTGGTAGCTGTTGTGTGTCTGCCAATGCTTAGCTCCAGTGACTGTGGTACAAATCCATCATGATTAGGCCAGGTGGTCATACAACCTCAGCTCACTTCAATGGGGAGTACAATTTCCTGTTATTGAAGTTGAGTGTAGGAATGATCTTTCCTGTGTCTTGTCACATGTAAAGCGGTGTTACAAATTGTTCTCACAAGTACATTGTTTCCGTGTTTAGAGTGCTATACTTTGTAATATGTTTATAAACATTATATTGATTGCCTGTTTTTAAATATTTTGTACTTTTCATACTGGTAATAGATGGCATGTTCAGATCCCTGTAAATTTCAAAGCCATTTTCAGTAATCAGACCTGTGCATTTTATATTAAAAAAGTTTTTTGTAAATGAAGTACCTTATGTCTTACCAGTGTTGTGTTTACGGAGTGAAGACACACTTCAGTCATTCATATATTTAAAACATTGATAATGAATAGCTCCTTAAATTATAGACCCTTGCTTTTGCCTCCCAAGGCAAGGTTTATTGTACAATTTTAAGGAATGACTTGTTTGACAAGAGCACCTATTTTGATCCGCTCAGAAATTTAAGTATTCTCCGCTCCAATTCACAACCGGTGAGACATTATGTTTGGAGGACTTCAACTAAGGATCAGAATTGGTGTTGGTGTCAGCACTATTGAGTTGCATGTACATATGTATAGAATATGTAGTGCTGTGATCACGGTGTGTTAGCTGAGCTCCACCACTCACCTGGATGGTACATGATACTTTTTAGATAATATGGCCTTAAACAGCCAGTTCTTGCCATTACAAATATCCTGACCTACATCATGACCACCTCCATGTTCACCATATGTTGATAAACTTATATGAAACCATAAAGCATGATTAAATATACCCATTGATATGTCTGACACACTTACATTTTATATGAGTATATATATATATATATATATATATATACACACACACACACACACACACACTCACACACACACACATACACACACATATATATATATTGACGTACTGTCTGTGTACTGAACTGGAGCATATGAAGCAGCCAGGGTAAACCATGAAAAGATCTGTAGGGCATAGTTGTGGATAGGGTGCTGTGGTTTCGGTGCATTACACATGACATATAGAGAATGGATATGAGCAGATGTGGCCTTTCTTCACTTGTTCTTCACACTGCCTAACACGGGAAGGGGTTGGCAATGCTATTTCCCCGGGGGGGCGGGGTGGCATCATGAGTGGATGGGGGCGAGCAAGTCTAAATATGTACATGTGTGTATGTGTATGTGTATGTATGTATATATGTATATGTT